>JAXQGP010000014.1:0-62394 GCA_037040125.1 Kazachstania sp. M6911
GTTCTATTCAAAATATTAGGGGTAAAATTAGTTCACGGTTGGGTACTTACAGATGACACTGAAGGACCAACTGGCTTGTCAAAACTTTCATACGATGAAACTCTAGATATGTATACAGAGGCTTCTGAATTATTATCAAAAGGTGATAAAGATAGAAACAGTAAGGACATTTCATTACTTAAAAAGGTCGACACTCTAAAGGCATTTATCCAAGGTTCTTCTACCCAGTTGACACCTGCTGGGATAACACATTTGAATAAATCACTTGGCAATAACTCCTTAGCTGTACTATTCAGAAACGATCATTTTTCCACTTTAATTAAGAAGGATGGTATACTCTATACTTTAGTTACTGATGTAGGATATAGAAAGCAAAATACAATCGTATGGGAAACATTATTATCGATAGATGGTTCTCTGAACGTGTTTGTTGATCATGATTTTCGTGAAAGTAAAGCGATGGAAGAGATCAACTCCAATAAACAGTCTATAAATAGCGATCAAGACTCAGCAGAAATAGCAGACAGAAAAATAGCCTTACAGCTACAAGAAGAAGAGGACAGAGAATTGGCTGAATATATGGCTAAGGAGAAGGCATCAAAAGTATATAATGAAGGGGATAAGAAAAACGTCAAACATAAACATAACCGTAGTAAGGGAATACATCCAAAGGAAAATAAGTATACACATCATAAAAACTCTAAAAAGAGTAAAACTCGTGTGAAGACCAAACCAAAGGCTGTAGAGAGTTCTCCAAATACGAACAAAGCCTCAACCAAGTCATCAAAAGACTCATGTACAATAATATGAATTTTGTCGTTTCATTTATGGAAAAGATAACAAAATGTAATTTTCTTCTAGTAGCTGATTTCATCAACAAATTCCACGATTTTTATACGGTTCAACGCATTGCTAAGAACGTACTCGGAATATCAAGGACTACATCCTTATGACATTCCGAACATTAGCTAGAATAAATAAAATACTCCACATCTAAAATGCCACCGAGAGAGGAATATAATCAGACAAGAACAACTCATTAACAATATGTCAACTATAACTTAATAATATCTTAAGAGTTTCCACAGGATTACTACAAACATCATTCATGTACTATTATACCGCGAGTAAATCTACGGGTACATATAACAAGCTCTATACATATTGTACAAGAGAGGCCCCAACTACGAAATCCGCCCAAAATACTTTTCACTTTATCTCTATAGCATTAAAACGTATACATGCATCTCATAAGAACTCTATATAATGAATAATGACAACATATATTTTTGAAACATATATGAAACGAAAGCGGCATCAGCGACACAGACGCTGATGCCAGTGGTAAAAAAATACATCATTATAAAACCTCTATATCCTGGATCATTAAATAAATAAGCGAATTATATATGTCTATTAGTAGATTTGATATCTAACTCAATATAGAAAAAATTGTTCACATTTAAGAATGAATAATATGGTGAAAGACAATTGTACCTCAAAGAAATCTGTAACTAGCACTTGCGATAAGACTTCAGTTCCTATAAATGAAACACATAACATGCCGGTAAAAGAAACTACCATGAATTCTGATGAAACAACAATAATGAGAATCCGAGGCAACTATGCTGCTGCTAATTCTCAGATTGGCGATACACCAATAAACTTTCCTAAAACTCATAAACGACGTAAAAATATGAATAGAAGTAAAAGTTCTGGGCTAAAGAAACCTAAACGTAGTCATTCGAGAACGTCACAAAAGCGTGCTGAGTCTAAAAGATTTAGCTACATGGATGGCGTCTTAACGGGTGTACTTATTGGTAGTATAGGTGCAACCATTCTCGGGTTCCCTCATTAGTATATAATCAATTACTTTGTATCGATGGTTTTACATTCCCTGTTTAATATATTATATTTTTATCTAATATCAATATTCAATAGTTATCTTTTATTATTTTGATATCTTCTATTAGGCTCGAACCGTTTTTTCTGAGAATTACCATAAGGTTTGTTATTTCTAAAGGGTCTTCTTCCGTTATTATTATTACTATTTGTACCACCAAATAACTTATCTTTTTCTTCTTCTGTTAACTCATATGTTAGTAAACCTACGTCACCCAATTCTTGGATGAATTGTAAAATTTTATCATTTTCAACAGACATTCCTCTCTGAACTACCTTAATATTAAGGTTTGCGTTTGGCTCATATCTATGGACTTGCGATTCTATACTTTGAATAAATTTTTTCTGTTTTTTAGCTTCGTTAAGAACACTAGTATTTTTCAAATCAACTTCTTTAATACCCATAGCCTTCATATGTTCTTCTTTTTTATTTGAAATTTTTAACAACCACATTTTTCTTCTTTCTTCCTTCCACTTAGCAATTTCCTCATCTGTATCTAATTTTATCGACGTACCCTGGATATTGACGCTATCCTTATTATTATTATTCTCTTCGTCATCTTCGTCATCTTCGTCGTCCATACCACCTTTCACTTCCTTTATTTCACCTTTATGGGTTTCTGTAGCTTGTTTCTCTTTTGGGTGAATTAAAGAGGATTTCTTTTGAATTGGTTCTTCCTTAAGAGATTTCGATCTTTCTTCTTCAAATTTATGTTTATTCTTATTATCATTCCTGGACTCATTTCTATTTATCTCAGATCGGGTAAAAGAATGTCCCTCACACCCTGGGGTCCCATGATCCATAGATACAGTCTGTTTCTGTTGGACAGATTTCTGTTGCTTCTTCTGTTTTTTATTATGCTTCTGTGTACCTGGTACAACATCTTCGTAGCTGATTATTTGCCGTTTATTTTGATTACTTTCATGATCCCTGTGATTATCGTTGCCAATGTCGTTAGTAGGAAGATTATCACTACCATTACCTTGATATAATGGCCTTTTATCGGGTTTACTATATGACCATGCTTGTTGATCATTTTGAAATGGAGTTGTAAACATGTTATTTGTTAATTGACCGCTCGGCTGATACGATGTTGGTGGATAATATATCATGCCGCTGTTATTTGGATTCTGATAATTATTGTAGCTATTTGTATAATTTACTGGATTTGGTTGATAACTATTTAGCATCTGATAATTTGGGAAACCAAATTGTGATTGGTTGTTATACATATTACTATTCTGGAAATGGATATCACTTGGGTTATCCTTACCCATTACTCCTGAAAATGTTGGTTTCGGTACATTATTTCGATAACCATTCTGGTTTTGGGGATATCTATTACTTTCCTCCTTATTATAGTTCATACTGATAAACAGATTTGTTCAACTCCGTAACAAATGCTGAGATCTATAACGACTATTAATCATAAGGTAACATGTTTTGCTATATATACTTCTTTTATTCTGGGGCACATAGAAAATTTTCCGATGCCCTGTTTACATATTCGTTACGTTTCCGTTTCTTTTTCTCACAGACTTTTAGTGAGTAAACAAAAGACACAGCGCTTACGTATTCGATTCGTAAATTTTATTGTGATAACGGATCAAATTTATTGTTGGATCCTTACACCTCCATCTAATTAAGTATTTACTATTTATAGACATACAAATACAAATAAAGTGATTTCCATGGTTCTGATCTAGGTGTCTCGTATTCCAGTTTCCCTGTGATATTCTCACATGTAATACCTATTCTGCGTGAATAACGTTCACACTCACTACTCAAATATATCTTTAGCTGTGCTCATTTGAGTAGGGCCAAATCCTTCATTGTCTCTTTCTCCGCTTTGATTACGTCTATTTACATATCTTCTTTTCTCTCTCTGTAAGATACTCTTCTTATCGTTTGCACGCTTTTTGTCTATACTCACTTCACTGCCGCTTTCATCATCTATAGAATCTGACTTTCTTTTACCCCATCCAATTGTAGTTTCACTTCTTTCAGGTTGTAATATTATGTTATCATTTGTAACAGAAGATCGGTAATCTGTCATATTATCATCTGCACTTGAATTAACTGGATTGCCATTCTGGAATGCCTTAGTCTTTCTACTCATATCAACATTATCGTACGAAAATTGTTGTGAGTTTTCTTCCATAAATAATTTTTTAGGGTTTAAATCTTTATATCTAAATAATCTCTTATTCTCATTTGACTGTACATCTATAGTCTGCTTCAAAGGGCTTAACCTCGTGTCTCTAATCGTTTTCTCATGAGGATGAAGCATATTCGATGGTATTAATGGCTTCAATGATGGACTTTGAACGTCATTTGTACCGTTTCTGGCTCCAGAAACATTCCTAGATGGAGATATTTGTCGTATATTAGTACTTGGACCTCCATCCGTATACATCGTTTGAGGTTTACCCACATAAGAATTACCATCTGTAACTTCGGATAGTTCAATCTTTACTCCGGCTTTGGTCATTTCCATTACGACTGGTTCACCAGGTGTACAGAACCAAATATTTACAATATCTGCAGTATTCCCTCGTAAGTTATTCCATGCATTGGACATACTTAGGAAAGATTTAAACTCTTTGGATTTAAATACAATTTTCTTGTACGATGACTTATTTCCCTTCCTACCTTCATCCGCCTGATCCTCTTCTGTTAAGATACAGCAGAGTTCCAAGTCACTCGTTTGAAACATATTAGATACTCTCACGGCACGTCTCAATATGCTACCATTTTTGTCAGTTATAGATTTCGTAAAGGCAGTTAATGTCAAATTTTTAGATCCGATTCTTAAATCTATTTCGTCAGTTAGATTAACATTGCAATTTTCAACAAAATTTCGTATTAAATTATAATTACAACTAATCATGTTGATTTCTGTGTCTTCTGAATCATTTTCTGCAGAATCTTGAATATTAATATCATCATTAAATAAGGATGTTGAAAGTTCATGTTCAGCAGCTTGATAGACTTCAATTAAGTTCGGATCCAGCCTTCCTGTGGGAACATCATGTTGAACACTAGCCTTAAATTCATCTAAAAATCTCTTCTTGTACCTTAAATTAATCACAATGGGTTCGTATCTAATAGGTTGAAATTGGGCAGAATATTCTTTAGAGATCAATGAATCCGATTCAACATGTACTAATAATCTGTTCGTCAGTGTATCCGGGCAGTTTGTAGTATTGTTTATTGCTATAGAAAATTGTCTTACTGTACCATTTTCTGGCTTTCTCGACATCATCTCAAGATATTTGGCATTGATATGGAAGGAATACAATTTATGATCTTTCCCTCGCGAGTCTGTAACTATCTGCAAACCGCTATCACCAAAAATTATTTCATAAGGTCTAAATTCTAACAACTCAAAGAATTCCTTTTCGAATTTTACCTTACATAATGTTGTTTGAGAAGGATTAAGTGCCCATAAAATGATTTCTTCATCCGTTATGGTTATTCTAATCTTTTCATCGATTGATGAAAGTATATAAACTGCACGATGCCAGACTGTGTGTTTTTCTGACTCACTAATTACTGCCTTGAAGGACATGATTTTGTTTATATCTATAAATAATTCTAGTCAAGTTATTAAAATAAACGTATTCCTATTTATAGTGCTTCGTTATATTGAAGCAGATCAACGGAAGAAACTTTATTAATTAATTATGCGCCTACTGTATTTCGCGTAACAAGTCATCGCTGTACTAATAAAACAATGGGTACAATCATGAGCAGGATAATTAAAACATTTAATTACAGAGTAAATGATCACTACATGTGCTTTTATAATAGTATGTAGATATTTATACACGATAAGTAAGCAGAATGACCTACATTTATTTGAAGTTACATGTAAGTCCGCAAATATTCACACAGACTCCGCATTATCAACCAGTGGTTCTGTGGAGGCTTCTGGAGTGGTTTCATTAGATTTATGCTCCTTTTTTGATTTTTTAGAAGATCCTTCTTTCTTAGATTTCTTCTTTTTCTTCTTTTTAATGACGACTACTTCTTCTTCACTGTTATCTTCTACGTTTGCATTACTTAAATTCTGGTTTTCAAATTTCGATCTTAATTTTTCTAATTCTTGAACTTCGTCATCACCTTCATTCTTTGAGTTATCGAAATTAAAATCTTCTAAATTCGAATGCTTCTTTAGATTGATCTTATTCGATGATAACGAATTTGATGGAGATAGGTGTTTTTGTCTGCTGTCAAGTTCTGCAGTTTCAGTGACACCTGGAATCACTATTACCTGGTCCGATAATACTTTAACTTTCACTTTCTTCTTTTTATGCTTCTTCTTTTTCATTTTATCTTGTGACTCTATGTCCTTGTGATTATTACTTAATTTTATAATATCGATGGAATTTAAATTATCTTCTTTTCTATCTTCACCTATATTTAAGATATCGTTAACTTTATTGTTGTTATCTGTGTCATTATTGTTACCCAGGTAGAATGGATTTGAGATCATTTCTTTTCTATGTTTGTCTTCTTGTGATTCATTGATAAAATCTTTATAAGTATCATCGAACTGTTCCTTCCCATCTTCATCATCACTACTTCCATCCGAGTAATTAGCGGGCGGTACATAATTATGTTCATCGCTAGCCAATGAGAATCTATCAGAATCGTATATATCTGTATCCTCTTCTGCAAGAGATTCTTGACCTTGTAATATCTCATTTAATTGATCCTTTGTTAGGAACGGTAGATCTATATCAAAATCTATTCCCTTAGGTAATTGTTTTTGGGTACCCAAGGATATTGGTGTTAGTTCATAGCTGTTAAAGAAACTAGGAATAACTTTAGTGAGTAATAATGGAAATTCATCGGTTTGTTCTTCCAATGCCTCCAGACTCAATTTCAGAATTTCGTACATTTGGACACTTATTTCTTGAACCTCGAAGGATTTTGAATAATTCAATTCGGATAAGAAATCTACTAATTTTCCTAAAATCTCCTTAATGTGAGCTACTTGATCCTCATTTCTATTACACCAAGTTATGAATATTTTGACTAACGCAATTATTGTTGTAGATTGAATGGAATATTGCATATATGATGTCTTTTTCAAAAATAACCTTAATAATGCATCACCATTCTCTAAGTAAGTGGAATATTCACCCAATGACCAAATGCAACCTTCTAAGACTGTAGGTAACTTAATCTCTACAGATTCGAGAGAAGTAACCCTAATGATGTTAACTATAGTAACATTTCTAATATCAGGTACTCTGATCATTAAATTTCTTAATTGTTCACCTATTTTAGTACCTAATTGTTTTTCATTCAAATCTAGGGAGACAATGGCTAAATCATATAATACAGCGTTGTACCACTCGAAATCATCAATATTAGCATAATTATCCATTGCACAAATATACAAAATAACATCTACAATTTTAATTTTGTAATTTTCTGGTATGACAATAGGTATCTCCTTTGATACACCTCTATTAGTTTCCACAATTGCAACTTCATCGCCCACAAATTGTTTGACCAATGTGGAAACAATTAATTTCAAATTATCTTCGGAAACGATACCCTTTAGAAGTTCGATAGCTTTTAATCTAATTGAAATGTCAACATCGCTTATCAATTTCATAATCAATTCATCATACTGGGAAATAAAATTCGTATTAATTTTACCAATCTTGTAGAATAAGACACAACTGATATATCTAAGATTTGAGTCCTGAGAATTACAGAAATTATGCAAAATTTCTAAACATTGAACAGCAACATCATAATCCGTTTCATCCAACATATTCCCTGATATTATACAATTGACAGATTCATACAACACCGATGCTGCATTAGTTGAATCCATTAATTCAACGATCTTTGGTAATAATCTTCCTTTTAACTTTGGTTCAATCTTTGAAAGATTTGTGAAAAGTTTTAATAACCTAATAATAATCCAATTATCATCTATATCAATCAAGATTTCGTATAACAGTGGCGATAATCTAATAAATGGTACCGGATTTTTTTTGGATAATTCACAAATTACACTGATTGTAGCCGAAACAACAGATTTATCAGGATCTTCTAACTTTGAGGTAAAGTTATCAAAATTACTTTGTAAGGCCTCAGGATATTCTAAGAAAACTTTATATAATGCGGTAACGGTTTTCTTCCTGATATATGGTTTTGAACTATTTAACATTAGGAACAAATCATCAACAATGTCTTTTGCCAATTCTGGTGTTACGATTGTAGACAATCCACTTAACGCAATTCCGACTTTAAATACGTCGTTACTGCTGGCATACTTTAAATCTTTCTTTAAAAGATTCGTAGCTAACATTAATACATCTGCATCCTTATGAAATGATTGAGCCGCAGCCAAATAACCTACACGTTTCTGTTGTAATTTATTACTACTCATAACTTCCAAAATGTGAAAATTACACCATGACATATCGTAACCATACATCTCTAAATATGTTAATTTCAATACAGCATTTGTCTTAAGTTCCATATTTGACGAGTTTGCCTCTTTCCTACACTCGGATAACTGCCCTTCGAGGAACGTTTCTAATTGCTCAGGAGTATCATTATGTGATCGTATGCCTCTAATTAAATCCTTTAATGACTTTTCGAAGAAGAAACCATATGGACGTAATCTTTGCATAACATCTTCCGCACTAGGGGCATACAATGATGTCATGTTTTTATGTATTGCGTCTAGCTCAAAATGGGATGTTATTCGATTTTAATTTGTTGTTTTTATGAAATAACTTCGACTTTTAAAATATGTCTCTGTAGCAATGTAAATGTATGTACCTTATGCTTGAACCATTTAAAGGTGCTGTCCTGGTCAAATCGATCCAGTTTCTCATTCTCTGCTGATTTTAATTTATTTTGAATTTTGAAATTTCGGCGCATTCTTTCTTCATTGTACGACCCTGTCTTAGGGAAATACACATAAGAGTAGCTTCGATGCCGATATTAATAACAAGGGAAACCTGTAAACAAGATCAAACATCATCACATTTCAGAACTCGAGTTTTTATAACTCAATTGTCGCCTTCACAATTCGAAGTTTGACATAAATGGCATTAGTTACATATCAAATGTAATTATAAATAATTAAATAATAGATCGTAGATACAACCTTGATAGCTGGAGCGAAAATAAAAATACACAGTTGTTAATCGTGATATCTGAAGATGTAAAGAGAGACTTTTCATTGCACAGATGTCATCTATATAACTACCCTACTCTCCAAACTTCGAGACCCATAATATGGAACTTTTCTCCTTCCTTACTCAGGGGTTCGTTGCCATAAGTTTGACATGCATATGATACACCACGTAACAAACTTCCATCACACCATAAACCGTAATGTCCATCCCCTGCACCCATCGATAAAAACTCAGACGTACAATATATTGCGAATTCGTTAACACCTGTATAAGGGTATCCCACAAATTGCCATTTCTCCTCATCATTATCAACTTCCTCCTTTTCCTTTTCACTAATACCTGTATTATTCCCAATCTTTACATCTGGTACTTTCTCTAATTTCCAAAGGAAACATTCACCATTACCATAGTATCGCTTATGTTCATGAGGTAACCAAGGCTCATTAGAATAAGCACCAAAGATCCCGTCATGACGATCCTTAATAATTATAACGTAACCAATTCTTCTATTCACATCATCGTCTCCGGGAGTAACATTACTATATAACGAATGTAACGATGCACCATGCTGTTCCAAACTATACAGTAATGTCCATTCATTATATAATTGTATTCTTGCAGGCATCAACATTCGTATCTCATCACACATTCTGGTGGTCAACAGACGATTCTTAGTAGTAGGGAGATACCCTATCAAATTAACCTGAGGCAGCAGATCCATCTCATTATCATTTTCATTGAAACTATTCCAGCTCTTCCCATTGAGATTCAAATTGGATTCTGTCTTGCTCTGTTTTAAATCTTTTGGTTTTTTCGAGGAATTTCGAGATGAGCTGTCATCTTTCGATGGTAGTGAGTCCTCGGTTGTCGTTAGCGATCTACCCAATTTGTATAACGCATCCTTCACACCAAACATTATTGATTGTATGTTTTTTTGGGATATTAAGAGTGTAGTAGTTCGTTGTGAATGTTTCAAATATACCGCCACTTTCATATCCCCTTCATAATAAATTTTTGTTGACGCTATATAAATTCGGACCCGGCTAATAAATAGCAATAAGTATACTGAAAAAAAAGAAAGGTATGGATGGAATATGGATTATTTACATAAATAATAAGGATGGTATGTCATATATATATGTTTGTGTGTATGTATGCAGTTTTATTTCTTCGAGGAAATGTATTCATCGATCTTAATCAATTCAGGATTTGTATCTGATCCATTATCATCTTCAGAACCTTCTACCTGTAGGTTGCTTATTGTATCTAATTCATGTTCGTCTTCGTCTTGAACTTCATCATCATCATCTTCTAATGAGTTAAACTCCTTGACACCCTTGAATTTCCAATATAGTACTGCATATATGAAATAACCTACAATGACAACAGAGACATAGTTCATATTATCCTTAGTGACAGGTAATTGTGGAGGGAATGAGAAGAATACAATAGCGAATACGGTCCAACCTAACAATACGATATTTGCGAAAAGACCGAACTTTCCCAACCAGAATGGACCATGTTTAATATTACGTCTCTTTTTCAATAGACAAATGACAGGAATGATATATGATAATAATAAAAAGGAGATACAACCGGTAATTAAAGAATTGAATGCGGTTGATGATGCTAAATATAATAAACCAATGATTGCGATCCATGCACATGACATCAAATGAGCATATAATGGAACACCGACACTTGGATTAATCTTAGACCATAAATGTGCATAAGGTAACCCTTTATCTCTTGAAAATGACCAACATAATCTTGCCTGCCACGTATGACATGCAATGACACAACCGAAGGATGTAAATAATACTAAACAACCAAGGAAGATTGCACCACCTTTATTATTTAATGCTTGGTTATAAATATCTAAGATAGGTGCACCAGTATGTGAACTTAATAAAGCATCTAAATCGCGTAATGAGAAGAACATAGAGATAACATAACAGAATGACGTAATGAACCCAATACATACAGTACCGATAATTGCAGTTGGGATAACCTTTTCAGGTTTTTCCACTTCAAACGCCATGTGAGTTGCACAATCTAAACATGAGAATGACCAAGCTGGATTAATTAAACCCATAATGAATGCCATTACACCATTTTTCCAACCTGTTTCATTATAGAAAGTAGCGAAGACAAATTTAGCATCATTAAATTTCCCTGAGGAAGAAGCTAATATTGTTACAGTAATTGTGAAAAATGACAATAATGAAATATACAGAGAACTTGAAGAGATCAAAGGTAATGACTTACCATAACAATTGAACAACATTAAGAATGCATGTAAGATTTCGAAACATACAAATACATGCCATCTTTCAGGTATGAACTCCGGATGTGTCAAAGCATACATACCGACTAATTCTTGAGCAACAGACAAAGTAGTAGATGCACTTGTAAATACGGAACCAGCGTAAGCAAATGAACCACATAAATAAGCTGCGAATCTTTTATGTTTCTTTGGAGCCAATTTCAATGTCCAATAAAATTGTCCACCTGCATGTGGATACGCTGAAGATAATTCACCTAATGATACACCTATACAGATTGAAATGGCAGCAATAATCATGATACCATATACGATCATCATAGGACCACCTGAGGTGATACCTGTGATCATTGACGCAGATATACCGAACCATGAATTGGTTAAACCGAAACCGACACCTAAAATTGACCATAATGAGAAAGATTTTCTTAAATGAACTTCTTCTGTTGGTTGGTCATCATTTGATGGTTTCTTGTTTGTATTATCAATAGATGATGTTAGACTAATATGTGAATGTCTTTGATGTAAATCTTGTGAATTTGTAGAAAGGACATCACCCTTCATATCAATATCTATCATTATGTGAACAGTGACTGTGAGGAGAGAGATATGTTAGATTTGGAGAATGACTAGTTTTCGAGTAAAATTTCTGGATACGGAATAGAATAGAGAAGGGAATAACAATAAAAGAAGTAAAAAATAAAAAATAAAAAATAATGGCTCCACTTTATATACTTATCTCGACTACGTACTTGGTAAATCTCGACAGTCAGACAGTCTATTGTAAGTCTAAAAAAGAACAATATCTTGTAATGAGAGAAGAAGTCAAGTCAAGTCACTGCTACTACATCTTCCTCTCCTCTGTACACTCAACGCGATAATAATTATAAAAACCGACAAACCAAATCATAGAAAGAACAACGCGCGCATTCAACAAACGAGAAAACTAAGAAATGGAAGCACTTCTTAACCATGTGAAGATAATAACATAGCAATGCAAGTTACAGTACATGAGTACGCATTGGGTATCTGTACCCGAGAAGATGACATGAATTCATAACACCTTTGAAGTCAATAAAATATATTTAAATATTATTCACATGATCAACTTATGCATCTTGTAACAGGAATGTAGAGCACATTGATACGCGGCATCGTGAAGAATGTTTCTACCAGAATATTTTTATCTTGCTTGCTTGTAATCTGGAAAAATAAAAAAAAA
This sequence comes from Kazachstania sp. M6911, assembly GCA_037040125.1. Classification (NCBI taxonomy): domain Eukaryota; kingdom Fungi; phylum Ascomycota; class Saccharomycetes; order Saccharomycetales; family Saccharomycetaceae; genus Kazachstania; species Kazachstania sp. M6911. Next base: position 12,588 of record JAXQGP010000014.1, read on the forward strand.
AGAAAAAAGCAAAAAATATTTCATTACTATAAAGAGAAACTGCCACTTGATTTTGTCACATCTCATCGCAATCTCATCAGGTAAAATGAATACATGTAAAATTAGATAAAGTGATCATATACGTCAGTATGGCTGAAGTTGCAATTGGTAATCGTCAAGTATTTGATTATAATCATTCTAATGATGTACAATATAAACAATTACGTGAACAAGCACAATTTCATTTCCGTAATCATAAACAATTAAGTTCACAATCACAATCTGCTTATAAAAATGGTAATAAATCAGAAGCTAAGCAATTAAGTGATAGATCACATCAAGAATTCATTAGATTTCAGCAATTAAATAATCAAGCTGCAGAATTTGTATTTGTTGAAAATAATAAAGATTCAATGTCAAATGAAATTGATTTACATGGTCTTTATGTTAGTGAGGCAGAGTATGTTATTAAGAAAAGATTAATTTATGGTCATAATAATAATGAACAAGATGTTCGTATAATTGTCGGTAAAGGTAAACATAGTTCAGGTGGCATTGCAAAAATTAAACCCGCGGCAGAACAATTGTGTAATGAAGGTAAATTTCAATGGCAAGTTGATTCTAAAAATGAGGGTGTAATCATTGTTAATACTCAGAGTGGTAATATACCGAATAAATGGTATAAAGATATCGAATCAGCTAATACAGATACAGGTGTCCAACATCAACAAACGTATCAACAACAAACATATCAACCGCAGCAACAAATGCAATATGCTCCACAACAACAACAGCAACAACAGAATAATAATGGTAATAATAATAACGATGTTATTGGCAGTTTGTTGAAGTTATTATGTATTTGTATTCAAAGAAATATATAATGTTGTATCTTATATAATAATTATTAATAAAATCACTATTACTTGTAACATTAATATGGTGAACCAGTTTAATTGATGGAACTTATTATGTTCATTTATATTTGATACATTACAAAATAATTTGTTTAAATTATATAAATTCTTTAAATTTGAATTAAATAAATATAACATATCCCATAATTGTGGCAAAATATCAGGAGTATGATTTATTAAAAATTGACATTTATATTGTTGTAAAAATATTGTTTGCTTTTGTAGAATAATCAATTGTTGATGAAGATGAAAGTTATCCTGGAAAGACATTATTGTCATAGGAATTGAATCTTCCCCAATTTCAACTAAATATCTAAAAAAAAGAGAGTGTCAAGAAAATATATTCTGAAAAGTGATCACTTATACAGCAAACACAAACAGTTATGTAGTCTATTATCCTTATAACAATGTATATATATCATGAATTTAGCCGCCAATGATAAATAAATAATTGAATTTCAATAATATGTCAGCCGTATCAAATGACAATCACTAAGCACGGCTGACACATTTCTCCTCTCGCCAGGGGTTTCTTCTGTTTTTGAGGGCACAAAACACTGCACGACGACTTGAACCTAACTCCGAGACACACACATAAACACCCCAAATATCTTCCGATTCCCCCGTTTTGATACATACTCACTAATAGAATAACCGCTGTTAACAATTGTAATAGGTAACTCCGATGTACAAATATAATACTGCAGTTTGATAGGATGAACCACCGTTGCGGCCGCCAGTCACTGTCGCTAAAATTTTGGTGTCAAAAACAATTACTATTGTTCAGTGTGTATTGATTGAATCAACGACTTTTTACTACATGACTCCTTGGAATAGTAATTTTGTAGTCATGTACGACAAAATGTCTATTAAAATTAATTATTGCGGGGAAACTACTCAATGTCATCACAAATATATATATATATATGTGTGTATGGGGACAGTTGAACTTTGTATAACCTTAAAATTGTATCACTATACAAGTATGAACAACTTCTACCACTATGGGGATACCAATAAAATTATATACTTCAAACAAATTACAATATATTAATAGTAATAATGATAATAATAATATTCCACAAATGACAACAATAAATGATAATATTAGGCAAAGAATTTATGATAAAATGCTATGTTCAACTAGTAATCAAACGTATATGAATCATAATATTGATCTCAACAATATTCAAATGAATTGTAAAATTGAATTATTTAATAGTCTAAAAATATCTAATAGAAGTGCTAATTTAAAATTTCAGACTTGTAATAATAATGCTACAATTATCTTTGATATGAGCTGGATTCAACCAATTTCTGTAATTTATCAAAATAATGTTAAAAATATTGATTTAATTAATGATATTAAAAATTTATTTGATTTGAAAAATATGATAATTAATGTTGATTGTTATGCACCTAAACACAGTACACAATTAATCATATCAATATTTTTACAGAATAATACAATAATTATTATGAATTATGATTTATATACAGGAAATATAATTAAAGAAGATTGCTTCTCTTTTAGTATACCATGTTCAATTGCACAAACCCATATTATTAAATTATTTTTAGAATTTTTACCGTTTTATTTAATAATCATAACGAATCAACAATTACTGATATACGATACTTTGAAACATACATTATTGTCATTAGATAATTTACCTAAAAAATTAATAAATAAACGTTACGAGTATTTTATCAATTTTCCACAACTATTAATTACAAATAACAAAACCCGTATTTGGAAAATTGATAATTTTTTAGAAATGTCACAACTTGAAATTAAAAAGTTTAATTTAAAACCAATATTAAGAGATGATGAATTTATTTCCAAGATGTTAATTACAGATTTAAGTTATTTCACAATGGAGACAAATCAAAGAATTATAACAATAAATACTATTATAACTGATTACGTTGATTTTAAAATCTTATTAATTAAAAATTGTATGAATACAATAACATTATATTCAAGTGATATGAAACAAATTATTTTAATTGAAAAGAATTTGTATAGTTTATCATTATCTATATTAAATTGGTCAAATCAGTGTAATAAATATATTTTAACAAGTTATAATGATTTACAAAATAATTTACTGTCAAGTAATAATGAATCGATAAATTCACGTCACATTCAACATGCTTTATTTGATCCCTGTCATAACATAATTACATTATTTCATTCAAATGACATTATTGCGGATACTTTTACAATAAATTACGACAGATGTAATAATTAGTACCGATTATATCAATTTTGATAGTCAACTCAATGCAATCGGTCTACATATCCGAATAATCGGAATACAATAATTGAATACGTCGCTATGAAAGGACCCATACAAACAAACAAGTAAATAATGTAATTTAATTTATGCATTATTCAGCAAATTTGAGATCATAGAGGGATGAATTAACAGAGAAATGCACGTAACAAACATCCGCGTTGTCGCTCCATCCCTTTCTTAGATCTATTCTGCGAACAAAATTTTAATTTAGTGCTTACTCATCCGTAAATTAAAAATTTTCACATACAATAGAATTAGTTGAGACTATAACAAACTCACAGAGCAAGTAAGCGTATATGAAATGCTGTCACTAGAGTAATATTCAAACGCCAAAACTAGACAGGTAAACATACGTAGATCTTAAAAATGTAAATATTATATAAATAATAACATATTTAGAATATCTCATCTTAATTGCAGTTACAATTTTCAATTTTATCGAAGTTTCTATAATAATAATACCAAATAGACAAACCGGAAAAAACTTATACTGAAAAAAACAGGCAACTGTAAAAATTCTACATTTTTTAATAATGATACAGATAAATACAAATATTCCATACAATTTTGTTACTAGTGTACTACATAATACGCCAACCACACATCATTCACATCGTTCAACAAGTAATAACAAGACAAGAAATACAGATTTTAAAAGTGATATAATGGAACCAATAAAAGCTATACAAGATCAAAAGACCAGTACGGCAACAACGTGTAAACCACGTCAAAAGAGAGAGAAATTATTTACTACGGTTGATAAATTATCAAATTTTTTGAATAACGACTCAAATAAATTAATTCATTTAGAACCTGTACCTATCTTTAATGATAAGTCAGAAATTAAGCCATGGTTACAAAAAATTTTTTTCCCACAAGGTATTGATTTAGTTATTGAAAGATCAGATAAGTCAAAGATAATATTTAAATGTAAGGCAGTCACACGTCCAACGACAGCGTCTGAATTAGAAGCAGAGACAAACACTACAATAATTACAACGAATTGTCCTTTCCGTATAAGGGCTTCATATTCATTAAAATTAAAAAAATGGAATATTGTTATTGTTAATAATACACATTCTCATCAATGTGTGTTTAACCCAGATTCTGATGAATATAAAAAGTTTAAGAATCATTTAATTGCTACTAATGATTTAGATACAATTAAAGAATTCGAAGAATTAGAATATAAGACAAAATTTAAATTACCAATTTTACCAAAAGTGATATCTTGTGATTGTGGTCTAACTAGCGAAGTTAATTGGTTTGATGTTGTAATACCTGAACCAAAGATATCTGGTACCAAAAAAGTTACTAAGAAAATGTGTAACAATAATAATAACGCCATTACCAATAACAACGGTTCATCAACACTTAATACAATGAATACTAGTAATATAAAGACAGAAAATTTATCAAATTTTCTTGATTTAAGTAACCCAGCAATTAATTTAATTAATTCAAAGACTGTTACACCACCAGGTAATATCACAAATTTAGATGAAATTGATTTCACTAATATGTTTGCTAGTACAAACAAACCAATCCCAACATTTAAAAGACGTGAACCATCAACAAAATCATTATTTCAAAATAAATTAACACAACAACAATCGTTAGACAACTCAGATGTCACTTCATCCCTGGATGATTTCAATTTCAATAGAATTATCACGACTCCGTCTAATGATGTTAATTTAGCTTACGCAATGGATTTCAATCAATTAGGTGATGATTTCACAAACCACGATTTAAATCTAATGTTAAACAACAATATTGAAACAAATGATTTCGTTGGACCTGATTCCACAACAGCAACAACATTAGATACATTAGTAGAACCAACAGATTTAACATATATGAATTACTTAAACAATGGAGATTTAAATTTAACTTATGATTTAGATTCAACGATACCAAATATGGATCATCAAATTAAACATGAATCAGATTCATTTAATTTTGATCCGTTGATGTAAATGTAGTGAAATAAGGACAGAGAGTGATGATTGATCTCTGATCTTTGACATTTATTTATACATATTTATATAATCTTAATGAGACAATAATTTTATTTATTCAAATTTATATAGACACCCCCAATTTACGTCGGGTGTCAGAATATCGGTTAAAGAGTTAAAATAAGGTGTGTGTGCGTTGATATATTTTGCGAAACATTATGCATTCGTAAAGTTACATACATTAAGAATAAAGAATATATGTAAAGAAGACAAAGAATTGAATTTGCTCTTTTTTTTAAAAATCTGTGAAATATTCACCGTATGGATCTTCACCTTTAATACCATAATCTAAATTATCTTCAGGGTATTGATCAAATAATGAGGTGTCACCAATACCTGAGGTAATTGGTGGTTCATAAGGTGTTTCAATATCTTTATTTAATAATTTTTCCCATACGACTTCACTAAACCACGGATGTGATTTAATATCTTCGGAACCACTTTGTAAATTACCAATTCTTCTCGTTAAATCAGCCGTAATTAATTTTGATAAAAGATCAACTACATCAGGATGGAAAAATGATGGATATATTACATTTCCATGTAGAATTTTTTCATAAGTTTTCATTGGCGTTGAATCATAAAATGGAGTGTAACCTGCTAACATTTCAAAGATCAAGATACCTAGAGACCACCAATCAACAGATTTATTATAAGGCTTTGTTGCAATTACTTCAGGAGCAATGTAATCTGGAGTACCACATAAAGTCCAAGTAACTGTTTCAACTTCTTTAGCGAATCCGAAATCTGTAATTTTAATATGACCATTCCTATCTAATAAGATATTTTCAGGTTTTAAATCCCTATAAATAATATTATGAAAATGTAAATATTCCAATGCTAATGTAACTTCAGCAGCATAAAATTTTGCAACTGGATTTGGGAACCTTTGAGATTTTCTTAATAATGAAAACAATTCACCACCTTCAATATAATCCATAACCATAAATAAATTCATTGAATCCTGAAAAGTACCCCACATTCTAATCAAGAAAGGATGTTCAACTAATTTTAACATTCTTCTTTCATCATTAGTATGTTCAATTTGTTTCATACGGACAACTTGTGCCTTCTTCAATACTTTTATGGCGTAGTATCTACCATTATGTACGGATCTAACTAAATGAACTCTACCAAATGAACCTGTCCCCAGTGTCCTCATAATTTGAAAATCATGAAGTGAATATTTCCCCTTTGATACAGTTGATCGTTGTGGTAGTAAGGACTGTTGATCAAGGGAACTATGTTGATTTTGTTCAATTTGAACCTCCTGAATTGCAGAAGGTACCTGATGTTGCATTGTATTTTGATTACTACTTTGCAATTGACTTATATGCTTATTGTAAATGAATGTTTACATATATGTTTTATATATGAATTCAATTAATTATCCCTAATTTTTTTGTATGCATTATAGAGATGAAAATTTCAGCGCAAAATGGGATCCGCGATGTAAAGGGGGATATGATATTTTTTCTGTTTTATCCGTGCAGAACGAAATAGAGCAGCGCAATATAGTGTGGGCGATTATACAAATACGATGGATGATGATTGATTATACAAATATATATGGTGTAGATGTTTTATAGTAAAAAATTATACAGATCTATATTCGATATTGATAATTGATATTATCATAGCCATATGTTGTTGTTATTATTATTGTTGGATGTACTTTGTTGTGCTTGATTAGTTGCTGTGTTGTTATTAGTCGTAGCACCCGCGCCTGTTGGTGGATAATATGTAGCTCCGCCAGTTCTATGTACTTGTTGTTGCACTTGCTGTGGTTGTTGTTGACGTTGTTGATCTAATAGCGGCTGCGGCTGTTGCTGCTGTGCTTGTTGCTGCTGATGTGGTTGCTGCTGTTTTGAAGAATCTGTAGCATTATTAATATTCTCTAAAGATTTATCAATTACTGATAATAATTGTTGTGGTAATGCAGGAACAATATTATTATTTGCATTAGTTTGTAATTTAATTTCTTCTGGTGTTGGTGTATGATTATCGTTATTCTTATAATAATGGAAATGAGAAGAAAATTTTTTCATTGTTAATTGTTTAATTTTATTAAATACTTCAGCTTTTGAATTATTTTCTGTATCCTTAATTTGTAAAATATCCGAAGATTGCTTCTCTATAATTGCTTTAGTATAACGTAACATTGTCCAATCGAAAAGATGGTCATTATGATATTCTAATTTAATACTCAAATCCTTAAATAATTTTGCCAAATAAAGATAATCTGGTCTTTCATCAAACTTTAAATTTTTACAATAATCTAAGTATTCTTTAAATTCGATCGGTAAACCTTCACATAATACTTCAGTACTAATACTTAATTTTTTCTCCAGGATTCTATCGTATTTTTGTTTCTTTGTTGTCGCTTTTAAACCTTGCCATGGTAATGAACCTTTACAAAAATATACAAAGATATAACCCAGTGATTCTAAATCATCTCTTCTACATTGTTCAATACCCAAATGTGTATTAATACTTGCATATCTTGCAGTACCTGTTAATGATTTGTTTTCTCTATAAGGAATATGACGATGTGTATTAAAATCTCTGTATTTTTTAGAAAGACCAAAATCTATTGCGTGTACCGTAGAACCACGTCTACCTGTGCCCATTAAGAAATTATCAGGTTTAATATCACGATGAATGAAAGATCTGCCATGGATATATTGAATTCTGCAAATCATTTGTAATGCTAACATAATTACCGTCTTGAATGAAAATTTTCTGTAACAATAATTAAACAGATCTTCTAGTGAGGGACCCAATAAATCAATGACCATAGCATTATATTCCCCCTCACGACCAAACCATCTAATGAAAGGCAATCCTACACCACCACTAAGATACCTATACACACGGGACTCATATTCTAATTGAGGATGTCTTGATCTTATAGATTCTAATTTAATTGCAACTTCTTCACCACTAATTAAGTTTGTGCCGTGGTAAATTTCACCAAAGGAACCAGATCCAATTTTCCTACCGATACGGAACTTCCTACCTACACGTAGATCCATTATGAATGGTGATACCGTATTTACTTGTCTGTAAACAAACAAACTAATACAGCTATATATGTATATATATATGTGTGTATATATATGTGATATTAAATAGTTTTCCTAATTGCCCCGTATAATGAAACGGCCACCACGACAACGAATGTGAGAGAACGATGCAAAAAGAAAGACATTGAAAATTTGATTTCGCGGTGTTTGGTAAAAACAGACAAAACAAAACAAATTGCGGTGGTAGTCACCAGTGTACGTTACGCATATTATGTTGTGTTACCCACAGTGTGTGTGCAAGCGAACAGAACAGCATGAAGAAAAAGGGTGGGTGGAATGGGAACGAAGAGACTAAGAACAGAGTGAGAGTTATAGATGGATAGAGTTATGGCGTGGTATATAGTTTATCAATCGGTTTATGGATGGTAATATCATACAGTCATTTCATGCTGTCTGTGTCTCTCTGTTTCAGCATGTCCGAATAGGAATGATAGTTAACAGTTGCGCAAAAGAAGGGGTTACCCAGCCTCATCACTACACACGAACACTCTTATACGTAACCATCCAACTGATATACCGATATGTGCCCATACCCATGTATATATACCCATTAAGAAGATGTCTACCCATACTCAAGATGTCTGTCCGTATTCACACAGACTGATTGCTCGAGTGAACACTTTCCTCTGTGTTTCTGTGTCTCTGCGGGCACGTGGTCCCTAGGAAACCGTCGCAGTAGGACGTTCTTATTTGTTATACATTCTTTTATATGGTGACCAGGTTATTAATACCGAATTTGGTAAAAATTAGCATAATAGATAGCATACACATAATGATTAATGAACAAGAAAAATAGAAAAGGTGGTATGGTTATTATAGGGGCCTATTATGTATAGGCGATACTGCCATTGTTGTTAGTTATCTCGATAGATACTTAATAGTTTCAATATATATATATATAGGTGTTTCCTCGTTAGTGCTAATTTGTTGTTAAGTTTTGTTCGTTATTTCTGTTCGTCATAGATATATGAATAAGTAAAAAACAATTACGTTAAAGTTATAATTATAGGCTAGTTATGGTTGAAATTGTAGGTCATAGAGCCTTTGCAGGAAAATATCCTGAAAATACGTTAAAAGCATTTAATGAAGCCTACGAAGCAGATATACCAATCCTCGAAACAGATCTACAAATGACCAAAGATGGTATTGTAATTGTCAATCATGATGGTACTACAGGTAGAATGTGGGATAAAGATTATACCATAGCAGAAGAAAACTTTGAAACTTTATCAAAATTAAAACATAAAGTTCTACCAAATGAGGAGAAATTTATGACTTTTAAAGATTTAATCAAATGGTCGTTACAAAATGAAAAGTGTAAATTAATGTTAGACATTAAATTTGATAATGATAAAATTATTCTAAATAAGATTTATTCTATTATGCTAGATTTGAAAAATGACATTAATTATTGGCATAAAAGAATTATATTTGGTGTTTGGTCATTGGATTGGTATCAATACGGTATTCAAACAACTATTTTAAAAGGTTTTAAAATTATCGTTATTACAATGTCATTAGACGTTGCAACACGTTTCATTAATTATTCAAATGAACAAGGTGATCCCGATTATTTCCTATATGGTATTTCCTTACTTTATGTGTCATCATGGACTAAAAAATTTAGAGAGTCAATGATACCATTAATTCAAAAAAACAATATTCACGTATTTTTATGGACTGCTAATAAAAAAATTGATATGGATTATTTAATTGGATTACCAATTTATGGTATCATTACAGATGATCCAATTGAAACTAAACAGTTTTTAGAAGAGATAGGCGCATCATCATCATCAGACACTACTGCTTTGGTACGCAAATTTCAAGTTCCACAGTTAACTACCCGTGAAGGTATAAGATTTTATTCATTTTGTATCATTTACGATATCATTGATCAAGTACTACATTCTAATTGGGCTCATACCCCAATCGCATTCGGTTATTCGGTCTCAAAATTAACTTATACAGTTTTGAAAGCAATTCATTTCATGTAAAATGCATATACATTTTCTAGATATATATATCATAATAAAAATAAATAAATAAATAAATATTTCTTTCTTTCTTGCTATGTACAATATAAATATATAATAATCATCCAATTCGATGAATACTAATTTGTTGAAATTGGAATTTCAGGTAAATCCTCAGGTTTAACACGTCCATCATTACCTTCTTTCTTTTCATTTCTATGAACTCTTACATTACCTGGTGCAAAACCACCATTACCATATAATGCCCATTCAGGAGTCTCCTTCAAATAATCCATATATGTGAACTGTTCACCACCCTCTAATAATTCGAAAAATTTGTCAAAATCAATATGTGTATGCCATTTATCATTAATCTTAAATTTCTTTTGAGCAATTAATACACAATTGGAATGCGCATGTTCTGCGGCAATTTCATAAGGTAATCCACGTCTTTGTAATTCACCAACAAATCTTTCAACGAAATCTTTACATTCTTCAATAAATGGAATATTTTGCATAGTTAAAGAATTAACATTATCCTTAGACGAACCACTGAACGTAGCTCCTTTAACTTCAATGAAACATGGCTCACCACGTTGAACTAAATCAGCATATGATGAAATTTGTCCCATATTGAAACCTTTAACTAAAGTTAATCTAAATACTATTCTTTGATGGGATTGAACAGTACGTAAAATATCTAAACATTCCATCATTCTTTCCCAGAAATCCTTATATAATGGACGATCAACTTTCTTTAATTCTTCCTTTGTCGAAGCATCAATAGAAACATATAATTGTGTCACTTTACCAATGGTCCTTAACGATTCCGGATGTTGTGCATTACATACAAGGAAACTAGTAATTTGTTTCTCGTGCAACAATTCAATGAATCTGGTGATGTATGGATACAGGATAGGTTCACCAACTAATGATAATGCACAATGTGCAACTTTAAATGCGTTGATAAACCTATCAGCAATCACACCGGGAACACCTCTCATTTGTTTAATCATTGAATAATGTGCAGCTAATGCATTCTCTAAAATAAATTCAGGTTCATCAGTTTCCCATCTCCAATTCTTTGACACTGGATTAGTACCGTGTCTCCAACAGAAGACACATTTCGACGAACATGCTAACGATGGAGTCAATTCCATACATCTACTAGATGCAATATTGAATAAAGATTTCTTGTAACATGAACCCTTACCACGTAATTCATTTTTAGTCCATCTACATATTTTGACACCTGAATGTGAACCAACAATACGATACCCTTGTTTAGTTAAATTTTTATAAGTTGGACTATCCTTAGCAATCATTTGTTTAATCTCTAATGAATTCTCATTTGGCTTAACTTCTTTACCACCAACATCTTCTACATCAACATTCTCATCTGATCCAGCATCGTTACCACTATCGTCACTGTCATCGTTGTCACCATCGTCATCATCAGAATTATCTACAGTTTCATCGTACTCATATAAAATAGGTTCATTATCCTTTAACAATTCACCTAACAATGTAGCCCATTCAGCAATCTTCTCATTACCATCATATTTCATACAAATCTTACCCATTGGGAAAATTCTTCTACCACCAAGATGAGAGATCCAATAATCAACTTTTGTAGCTTGGTAACAGAATTTATCAGGCCATGATTCAGAATCACCTAGACCCAATACTGTGTAACCAACCAGTTTACGTAATGGGAATTTATCTAACCTATGATCATTAAAATTTTCTTCCATTGTTTGAATGAAATAGTCTAATGGACAATCAACATCGTACGAAGGAACAACAAGAATATATAATGCATTTGCACTTGGTACATCAACAAAATATTCATCCGTGTCATTTAATTCGTCAAGGTTTAATAAGATTGGTTGTTTCTTTAAACCAGATACTTCTTTCATTTTCTCTTGGACAATTTGACCTGCCTTTTCAGATGAACCCTGTAAAGAACTGTAAAAGATATAGATATCGGAATCTAAAAGTTCAGAGTTCGAGACAGTGAATGCACTTTTAATTAAACCATCAGTTTCTGTCTCTTCAGTTTTAATTTCTGTCATACCTTTCTTAGTGAAAATTTTAACAGATTTCTTTGTGGTTTTAGCTTTGTTTGATTTGAACGCTTCAGTGAAATCAACAGTCATAGAATCCCATTCATCATCAGCTTTAACAGGTTCGCATTCAATTTTCTTTTCACCGTGACCTTTACCTTTACAGCATACTTTCCCGTGCTTCTTCTCGTCGTGACCTTTACCGCCACAACATGTAGTCTTTGGTTCCTCAACGATAGGTTCAACTACTGGTTCGTCATGGCCTTTACCCTTACAGCATACTTTCCCGTGCTTCTTCTCGTCGTGACCTTTACCGCCACAACATGTAGTCTTTGGTTCCTCAACGATATGTTCAACTACTGGTTCGTCATGGCCTTTACCCTTACAGCATACTTTACCATGCTTCTTCTCGTCGTGACCTTTACCACCGCAACACTTAGTCTTTGGTTTCTCAGATCCCTGGTTTATAATATCTTTCTTGAAAGAAGGTAACTGTTGTGTTTCCTTCTTACCACCTTGGCCACAACATGGTTGTCCATTAACACCAGTACCTTTACCTCCACAACAATCTTTCTTATCTTCTTCTGCAAGTGTAGCATTTTCATCTGCACCCTTATGAGAACATTGACAAGCGTGAGCTTTCTTTTCGACGTCCTTTTTGCCAAAGACTTCAGATCCAAATAGTACAACCGATGTCCAAATTACGACCAGTATAGATAATCTTCCACCAAAATATAAGAAAATCGGTGAAAATACAGCTAAGAAACCATACACTTTTGTTTGTAGATCCATTTTTGTTCAAATATACACGTTTAATGTGGTGAAATAGTTGAATAACCTATGTTTTAAAGTAGCTATACTTTATGTATCTACTGATTGATTTTCCGATGAGTACATATTTTAACGGCTAAAGAAAATTTTAGTAGGTATTACTAATTAAGAAATTGCAGATTTCTTTGAGCTTTCGCTTCTTTTCTTTTTCAGCGCGATCTCGATGGGAAACCCGGAATATTACTATATGTATGACAACGATAACATTTAGACAATGCCAACAAGGATATTTGTATTATTGAATTATGTAGATGGTACAGTTTAATTATATATATCAAATCTTGTTTACTCCGTATTCATTAACATTATCGTCATGCTACTATCACGTAATGATGCTCTTATAAAACCTGTATAACACATAAAATCAAAAACAATAGATAATTCTTCCATTGTCACTGGTTTTTTACTTTCATCGAACGGTTTCAAACGACCATCAGGGTCCTCACCTTCGTTAAATAATATAGTGTAGAGTTCTACAACAGTATCAGAGATTTCCTTAGGTGAATGGGTCTTTCTGTATTCTTCGAATCGGATTAAAAGCCATTCATATCTACTTGGAAATGATGCGAAATGGATTCTAGCCATTAACCATGTTATCATCATCTCTACATTATCAAGGCTTCCAATCACACTTTGTGATTTGTCATCATTCAATAATTTACTAATGATATGATTGCATTCTGGATCATGTTTCTGGATCTTTGTTGCGGTTAAGATAATGCTCTTATTCTCAGCTAACAACCCTTTCTCGATCTCCTTCAACAATTTTAATGCCTTCTTAAGCACTTCTATTTGCCCGTTCTTATAATTTTCAGCATTGATTCTTCTATTTTCTAATACGGGGTACTCTTCCTCAAATTTCATTTTCTCTTCAAAATCCCATGGGTCTTCAATTTTTTGTAACTTTTGAAAAAGTGCAACTCTTAGTTTTTGGATACCATTTAACCTTGCCAATGCAGATTGATAACTTGCATCATTGTCACGTCTTGAAATGAAACTGAAAATATCTAATAGTTGATTGACACATTCTAGAGTATTGATCTTATTAATTACATATGCAATACCGTCAGAATATTTTGCAATTGGTCTCCACCCATCCTTATCTGTAACTGAATCATATTCATTTTTCTTTGTTTCAAATGCATAAGATGTATAATCTTCAAGAATTGGTACTTTAAACGGTGTTTTCTTGTAGATCTTTCTTTTAAACATTTGATTGTCTAGTTTCAATACTAACAAAACTGTATCAAATTCATTGTCCTTGACAGTAAAACCATATCCAAATAACAATTCTTCATTAGATTTAGCACCATAATTATTAAAAATTTCTTCACCTTCAGGTATATCCTTTTCTAAATTTGTATAACAAAATGAACTGTCATTATCGGTTGACCATTCAACTTTAGTACGGTTTCCATGATTCAATAAATCTACAATAGGTAGTAACATAACATCAGATTCATCGCAGTCTGGATTAATGATACGCTCCGGGAAAGCTCTCGAGGTATATGTTAAATGAGCCCAAAAATATGCAGTGAATGAATTCCATTCAACCGAAGCTGGATCATATATCATGCTAGTAAAGTGTTCATAAACGTTTGCATATATGGTATTTTGATTCAGATATTCCACTAACGACTCTTCAATTGGACCCCATTCGATATGGATGTCATTATTTGGATTTTTCTGAACTAAATCATGTGGTATGGTTAATGAGTTATTTTCACTTGAATCTATATCCAGTGCCGTGTATGAGTTAATATCATCTTTAAAAGTACCCCATTCTTTATACAAATACGCAAACTTTTTAAAAATTGAAGATCCAAGATTAGTACCCACCAACAAATCGAATTCTTCAGGGTTCCAGACCATTGGAGTGTCAATAATAGAAGGTAATGAATCAATATACGGCTTGAATTTCTTTTGTAATTCAGCTATTTTAGGATTCCCTGGATTCTTTTCGAATCTCAGTCTAGCTAATAACATTTTGGACCACTTAGTGCCCCTCTCACCGAAGGCTTCTTCAGTTAATCTCCCATCAATTATTAAATCATTAGGTAAATGGATTTTAATCTCAGGTATGTTGTCTTTGATTGGAACATTGACAATACCATGGATACCTATTCCAAATTCATGTTTAAATGTAATGCAATTAGGGATAACACAACCGTTATCTTTTCCCCATTTTAACAACCCTTCAACATCCGGAGCCTTAACTAATGAATGTTTGTTCATTATGTCGTAGTGCTACTTTAACAATTACTGTATTTCTCGACCGATGTTCTGAATCATTGCCAATTCTTATACTAGCAGGAAAGAAATGTTATATTTTTCTCTTCCCTACGCGGTTTCATAAGCGACGTGTTTTTGTTTACAATTAAACATTTTGAAACGTTTTACTGAAAGGAATCAATAATTGCTGCTTCAAGAGGTTATATCGTTATAATCATTTCGAAGTACGTTATTTGAGCATATATCCATATTAGTACGCATATATAAATTTCCATAATGGAGAATGAGGATATCCAACATGTTAGGAAACCATGGCGTATGACTAGATCCCCATTACAGAATAGAAATATTGGAACATTAATTCCATCACCAAATAATAATTATAAGAATAGAAGAAATCCCACATCTGTACGGGGTACCAAGATTCCATCACCACTTCGAAATAGAACTAGAACTACTGTGCTACCTATCAATGAGCATAACAAGAGTTTACGATTGGAAGATTTTGAGATTGGGAAGAAATTAGGTAAGGGAAAATTCGGTAGAGTCTACTGTGTTAGACATAAGAAAACTGGTTTTATATGTGCTTTGAAAGCAATGGATAAATCTGAGATTGTTCAGTATAATTTACAGAAACAGTTTAGAAGAGAAGTTGAAATTCAAACTACATTAAATCATGCCAACTTAACTAAATTGTACGGTTATTTCTATGATGACAAAAGAGTATATTTATTGATGGAATATTTAGTCAATGGTGAATTGTACAAATTGTTACAATGCAATGGACCTGTTTCTGAAATATTAGCAAGTTATTACGTGTATCAAATTGCTGATGGTTTATCATATATGCATCGGAAACATATCATCCATAGAGATATCAAACCAGAAAATATTTTAATTGGGTTTGATAACATTGTTAAATTGACAGATTTCGGTTGGAGTATTATTAGTCCCAAGGGTATTAAGAGGAAAACATTATGTGGTACCATTGATTATTTGTCGCCGGAGATTATTACATCGAGAGAATATGATGATACTGTAGATATTTGGGCGTTGGGTATACTAATATATGAGTTGATAGTAGGGACACCACCATTTGAGGAAGAAAGTAAAGAAATGACATATAAAAGAATCGTCAGAGGTACTGTATTGTTCCCAAACGAGAAAAATATTTCTGATCCGGCAAAGAATCTAATAAGAAGAATCCTAGTACAGGAACCAAAGAAAAGATTATCATTACGAGCTATTAAGGAACATCCATGGATTCAAATGAATAGACCACTCTGGACATCCCTACCAAAATAGAAATAAAAATATAAAGACTCGTGAATAGAGATTTTGTAAACGTACGGTTTCTCGGTGCCTAGCTTCTCGCTCATCATATGAACTCAACAAAACAATCTACTGCTGCCATGGCTCATGCATTAAGATAGTTGCTAGATATTAATATTATAATGATTCATTTATCACATCACGCTAAATCTAGTTCTAAAATAGCGTCAATACGTTATCATTATTGATGTACTTTATGGTTGTTCGTATGTAACGATATTTTATCATTTTCTACGGATGTTTCTCTGTGTTCCGCAATGAAGTCTCCCAAGAAATTTGTCGCCTGTGTGTTCAATTCGTTTTCGTTGGGCGTCGATTTGCGAAAAGTTTCAGTTACTTTACTTACCGTCTCTGCGGTTGCTGAAAGATGCCATCTGGTAAACAAATGTTACCTATTTATATATTCAATTTAATTTAATCTAGGTTTTTCTTGATAACTATTAGTAGATTAAGGGTAACTGATATTTAATATATAAAGGAATTGCGACAATGGCAGGAAATTCATTAACCGATCTTCTTTCTCAATTGAATGTTCAATCTACTCATGACGAACATTCTCATGTTGAAAAGACAAGTATTCAACTATTAGAAAATGGTTGTAGTAATCCAGGTACAGTATTAAAATATTGTCTAATTGCATTGATTAAACAGGATAAATATAATAAAGCATTATCTATCTTAGAGAAGTTTGATTCCATTGCTACCGAACATGCTAAGCAAGTAAGATTAGAAAAATTATACATATATTATAAATTGAATAATGTTAGCAAATTTAAAAAATTTTTCAATACAGTTATCCCAGATGGTGCTATTCGTTTGATAACATCAAATCCTGAATCTAGATTAGAAAGGTTAAGAGGGATCTTACATGTTAGAGCACAATTTTGTTGTAAAAATGGTGAAAACGAGGAAGCATACCGTATTTATCATTATTTATCTTCAAAAGATTCATCTGGCCTTGATAATACTACTGAATTATCATGTAATGAAAGAGTACCATTAACCGTTGAACCTGATTTAATAATGAATTATCCACCAGTTCATGAACTAAATGAGGACTCCTATGATATTTTATTCAACGAATCTCTTTTATTATTGGCACAAGGTAAACCAAAGGAGTCACTAGGTCTTTTACAAAAAGCACACTTATTAGCTAAATCTAGTGGTTATCAAGATGATATTAATACACTTGAATTGCAATTAGCATACGTACACCAATTACTTGGTAACACTAGTGACAGTAAAGAATATTTGAATGCATTAATTGATAGATTAGATGTTGGAAGTCCAATGTACATATTAGCCAAGAATAATCTGTTGGCATTCCAAGATTATTCTAAATATAAAGATAATTTCAATTTAATATTAAGAGAATTAAACGCAAAGAAAATCAATTCATTAAATCTACAGAATTTTACCCATGAACAATGGACCAAATTACATTCAAATATTACATTTTTGAAATTGTATAATAACGTTTCCATTCCATCTAAAACCAGTTGCCTCTCTCGTACTTTGCATAATTATACAAATATTGTGGATAATGTTGTTATCGAACCGTATCAAACACAAGCAAAGAAGTTATACCACTTAGCAGTAAAGTCTGTTAACAGTTATAATAATGATACTAAAAATAGCATTATTGGTTTGGTATTATTAGCTACACAACTATTGGTTGTAGAAAACCAATGGGATAATGCTATTAGATTATGTGAGTTATATTGTAACAAAATTATATCTTCGAATAAACGTGTATCGGATGATATGATGACTGTTGTCTACGTTCTGTTTGAATTATATAGCCGCGTAGGTAGATCTCATTCCAAGGTTATATTATTGAAGAAGACTATTCCTTTATATTCAAACCACTCATTCGAAAATATCATCAAATGTATCCCATCTACTCACAGATTTGATAAGGAAGGTTTGATTAAGGAACTGAGATTCTGGAAGCATATCGCATTCCAATATTTGTCGGTAGGGAAATCTATGGAAGCTAAAAAAATGTTAAACAATTTAAACAAAATCTACTTTTTTGTTAAATATATGAGGGATGAAAATGTTTTACAAATATTAAATAAAACTGATAGTGATATATTTGATTACTCTTCGGTCTCTAACTTAGTTTCTCCAATTGATGTTTCTTCTCTAATCGCTACAGGGGTCAAACCATTTGAAAGTAATTCAAATAAGGTGCAATCAAATAGCGTAACGGTGAATAAAATTATGAAGAAGAAGTTACAAGCAAAGAAACAAAAGAAGAAAGAAGCTAAATTAAAAAAATTCTTAGCTACACATGACGTTGCTAATAAAACTGTGGATCCAGAAAGATGGTTGCCATTGAGAGACAGATCTACCTATAGACCAAAAAAGAAACAATTAGCTAAACAGACTCAAGGTGGTGCCATGAGTAAACAATCAGAGCAAGCATTGGATATTTCTAAGACACAAAATAAAGGTTCTAATAATAACAATAAAAAGAAAAATAAAAAGGGTCGCAAATAAACATGACAATGTTACATCCCTTTAATGTATATGATAATATAAATTACAATGTTCTATATAAATCTTTGTAGTATACAAAAATAGTAACAAAAAATTCAAATGATATTTAAACTGTAAAATTAGAGATTGTTCCAAAATAAAATGATGAATAAATTAATGTACAGATTTTATATAGATAACTATATAAGTATATGTGGTTTTTTTTGCGTAGTATAGGATTTTTTTTCTATTTTGTAATGCGATCGATAATGACAGTTTTTTTTATTGTATATATCATATTCCTAAGTAAATAAAGTATCTTCTTCTCTTAAGTATTCACCGATATCAGCTTGTCTAAAGGCAACAATAGCAGTTGGTTGTAAGTTTCTTGCTTCTGAGGTACTCTTTGCACTTACACCAAAACCTAATGGTACATCATGCATAGAGAACACAATTACACCAGCATGTTCAGGGATATCATCAGACATTTTACCAACGTGTGCTTTTAAAACATGGTTACCATACAAGAAAGGCATTTCACCATTTTGTTTAATCCAAATCTTATACTTAGCATGTTGTGCTAGAATTGATAATGATGTAATATGTAATCTAAATTTACCAGTCTTAGTAAATTTACCAAGACAAATACCAACAGACATTAAATTTGGTCTAGCAACACTGGTAGCTAACTTGGCAACATTTTCTGGAACGTAATATACTCTATCCTTTTGTAATCTAAACACATGTGGGTTTTCCTTATTATCAACTAGGTATGAGATATTTCTACCGATGTAAGCAGCCAATTTCTCAAATACAACTCTAGTTTCTTCTTCTGTAAGCTGTCTCATTATATAATTGTGATAGCCTTGGGTTCGCGTAATGTCTTACCAGTTTACTCACTAGTACGATCCTAACAACCGCTCTCTTTATATGTTCCAATAACTCATCTCATCGATAAATTTTTCACCTTTCTTCGTTCTTACAAGATAAAACGAAAAATTTGGTTCTGCCATAATAAATTTTTCACTTCCATTTTCCGGGCCAGAATACACTTGGCCGTGCACAGCGATATTCCACAGAATGTACCGTAGTGACAGGCTATTTGTTCCGTGCAAGAAAAGAAACTGAGCTCATCGCTAAAATATTTTATCTTCAAGAAGTTTTTTCAGTCAGAGATGTGATAGCTGTGTTGATCCAGTTTACGATACGATTCAAGGTTGCATAATACCTTGACTGCAATAGACTGTGTTCTTCTTGTTGGAAAGTATAGTTAACAGTATTATGCAGTAACTGAAACTACAAGTGAATTTATTGCTCGAACCTTCCTGAAAAGAAACTGACAAAAATATCGTTGTTTAAATTCTATTTCAATAAACTTGTTGGATTAAAATACTCCATTAGAAACCCATTTATTCCATATAAACAACCATTTCTTCAATCTAATAAGATCAAGATGTCCGAACAACAAAATTTAAGACCAACTTATGATGATGAACCATCTGAGGATGCCTACAAGAGGGGACCTCAATACAAGATGACTCAAGCACGTAAAGAGGATAAAAAGGATGCTGAAAAGGTTACTGAAGGTGACGAACCTGAAAAGAAGAAACAACGTGTTGGTAGACCAGCTGAGTTAGATGCTAATGGTAATCCAATTCCAAAGGAACCAAGAAAACCAAAGAGGAAAGTAGCAGTTATGATCGGTTACTGTGGTGCCGGTTATCATGGTATGCAATACAATCCACCAAATCCAACTATTGAGGATGCTCTTTTCAAAGCATTTGTTAAAGCAGGTGCGATCTCTAAGGATAACTCTAATGATTTGAAGAAGAATGGGTTCATGAGGGCAGCAAGAACTGATAAAGGTGTTCATGCCGGTGGTAACTTAATCTCTTTGAAGATGATCATTGAGGATCCTGATATTAAACAAAAGATTAACGATGTCTTACCGGAAGGTATTAGAATCTGGGACATTACTAGAGTCAACAAGGCTTTCGATTGTAGAAAGATGTGTGGTTCCCGTTGGTATGAATATCTTTTACCAACTTATTCTTTAATTGGTCCAAAACCAAATACTATTCTATATAACGATATTGAAGAAAGTAGAAAGGAATTACCAGGTGTTCTAGACAATGATCAAGAATCTATTGATTTCTGGAATAATTTGCAAAGGGAAATCACTGAAAAATTTACTGCAGAACAAATTGAACAAATTCAAAATTATACTCCACCTCCAAAGGATGAATTCCAAGAATCTGAATCCATATATCAATTAGTTAAAAAATATAAAGCTTTAGAATATGCCCACCGCAGGAAATATAGAATCTCTGAAGAAAAATTGACCAAATTCCGTTCTGCAATGAAACAATATATTGGTGCTCATAATTTCCATAATTTTACCCTTGGTAAAGATTTCAAGGATCCAAGTGCTATTAGATTTATGAAAAAGATTAAAGTCTCCGATCCGTTCGTCATCGGTGACGCAAAGACCGAATGGGTCTCTATCAAGATTCATGGCCAATCATTTATGTTACATCAAATCCGTAAGATGATCTCAATGGCTGCCCTTGTAGCACGTTGTGGTACCCCAGTTGAACGTATAAGTCAAGCATATGGTCCACAGAAGATTAATATCCCGAAGGCTCCAGCTCTTGGACTATTGTTGGAAGCTCCAGTCTTCGAAACTTACAACGCCAGATTAGAAAAATTTGGTTACGTCCCTATTGATTTTTCTAAATATCAAGATGAGATTGATGCTTTCAAGATGAAACATATATATGATAAAATCTATAAAGAGGAGGTTGATGAAAATGTCTTTAACGCATTTTTCACATATATCGATAGTTTCAATAAAGTTACAGGTGCTCAAGGTGAAGAAACTGCCGACAAAAAGGGGAAAGCTGTTCAGAAGAGTATATTTGAATTTTTGACAGCTAGAGGTATCCCAGAACTGGAGACTCCAGCTGAAACTGAGAAGAATGCTAAGCCAATTGCTGCTATTGAGACAGCTAAGGATGAAAAGACTGCTGATACTAAGGAAGAAGCTGTAACTGCAGCTACCGAAGGTACAACTAGTGAAGTATAAATGAAAAAGATAGGAATATTGAATTAAACATACATATCGTTATATAGAATGTAACTGCAATAAAAATGTCTGTATATTATATTTATTCCCGACCGCTGATAACTGCATATAATGCGAAAGATGCGACTGATTCAATTCTTGTGAATATCTCTATCTGATCATGCTGAAATGCTTGAATGCTAGTGCTATTTGAAAATTCGATATTATACCCCACCACTTAGCTGTTTTTCTATCTTCATAATTTCATCCAGGGAAACAGCCTCTGCCAATTTTTTCTTCAACTCTTGTCTCCTCTTATCTGTCATTTTTTTTACGACAAAATTCATCATATCAGAAGATTTATCACTATTCTTCTTACTTTTCGTCATTTTCTTTGATTGATCAATCTTCTTAAGTTGAATTGGATTTTTTTTCAATTTTGATTTCTCTTGATCTGATATTTTAGTAAAATCGAGAGTATTTAAGTTGGGCAACAAAGTTAAGACATAGTCTCTATAGCTCTCTAAATGACAAATGGGATTGCCTAGTAATGATATCGTGCGGAGACTCTTTGGAGCATATTTTAATTCATTCAACTCTTCCAATTCTTTAATATCATTTTCACACAGAACTAAATTCTTTAAGTTCTTCGGAAGCCTTCTCCCATTGATTGTACCATTTATTCTATTACGTCCCAGAAGTAAAGTATGTATGTCTTGTCTGTTGCTTAAATCTATCAGCTCCACAAGACTATTATTTGTTAAATCTAAAGCATTTGTAGGTTTGGCTATTAAAGCTATACATGATGGCATAACAACAGAATCATTCTCAAGATCTAGATCTCTTAAGATTGTACATTTATCAATTTTTTTACCCTTATGGAAATAATCCACATAATAACTTGGTGCATCCAGCACTATACTTGGTGTAAACTTCATCTTTCTTCAGTTCTATACAACTTTTAGTGTATTCGTTCCCTCAACTTGCGATAATATCCCTTTTATTAGATGCTTAATATAGTAGCGGTTATATATCTCAATATGTGATACCTACTATAACTATTGAACAACCGATGTATGATCCCTTTGTTTACTATTTCTGACATCCACAATTTGCAGTTGTAAAAAATTTCGGAGGCATCAATCAAATTTCTGTTCCTGTTAATGAATGAAAAATCTGGTTAAACATCGCGAAGTTCTATGCACTTAAAAAGACATAGTGACTGAAAATTCAGTGGTACAGAGAATAGTTAGCATGAGGTGATGAGAACGAGAAACAATGATAATGAATGCATCTTAAAACAATTCTTTCATTTTTATATTTCCTATAAAATGATTAAATAAATATTTTACAGATATCAATCCTTAGCTAAGGTTAATCACTTTAAGTACTATCTTTTGTCGAGAAAGCATTCAAATTTAGTATAACATTATAATACTAATAGTTTAAGTTTAACACAAGAACCAAAGAAAAAGAAATGGTATTCACTAAAGAAGAGGTTGATTATTCTCTATACCTAGTCACAGACTCTGGTATGTTACCAGAAGGCACCACTTTATGTTCTCAAGTTGAAGCAGGTTTGCAAAATGGTGTCACTCTAGTCCAAATTCGTGAAAAGGAAACGGATACAAAACTATTCATTGAAGAAGCTCTAGAAGTCAAGAAACTATGTACGAAATACAATGTACCTTTAATAATTAATGATAGAATTGATGTTGCAATGGCTATCAAGGCAGACGGTATTCATGTCGGTCAAGATGATATGCCAATTCGAATGGTCAGAGATCTTGTTGGTCCAGATATGATCATTGGTTGGAGTGTAGGTAAAATTAGTGAAGTTGAACAATTAGCTCAATGGGGTTCTAAGTATGTTGACTATATTGGTATTGGTACTTTATTTCCTACTCAAACTAAGAAAAATAGCAAGAAGGTTCCGATGGGTCCACAAGGTGCAATCGAAATTTTGAACGCTTTGGAAAGTAATAATGCCACTTGGTGTAGAACTGTAGGTATTGGTGGTTTACATCCTGATAATATTCAACGAGTTTTGTATCAATGTACCTCTTCCAACGGTAAAAGATCATTAGATGGGATCTCTTTAGTGAGTGATATTATGGCTTCAAAGGATGCAGCTGGTTCTACAAAAATTTTACGTGCATTATTAGATGAAATTACTTATGAATTTGACAAATCCTTGACCCTTAATACTAAAGGTTCTATAGATCATCTGTCAATTTCTAATGTAATCAAACAAGTATCCATAAACAGACCATTGGTTCAACATATTACTAATAAAGTTCATCAAAATTTTGGTGCAAACGTTACCTTGGCGTTAGGTTCTTCACCAATTATGTCTGAAATTGAATCAGAAGTCAGTGAATTATGTCAAATCCCAAATGCAACCTTGCTATTAAATACTGGATCCGTAGCACCAATTGAAATGTTGAGAGCTGCAGTCCATGCTTACAATGACGAAAGAAGACCAATTGTTTTCGATCCAGTCGGTTACTCTGCTACCACTACAAGAAGAAGTTTGAATGATTCTCTGTTGTCATATGGTCAATTCACATGTGTCAAGGGTAACTCAAGTGAAATTCTAGGTTTATCTGGATTGAAGGGAGATAACATGAAGGGTGTTGATGCTGATACCAGTTTAACAGATATTGATTTATTAGCACAAGCTACTAGAATTGTTGCATTTAAATATAAGACGATTGCAGTCTGTACTGGTAAGACTGACTTCATTTGTAATGGTACCTTCGGCGGTGAACTCCATTTATCTACAGCAACTAATGGTTCTGCTGTTGATTCCCTAACGGTCTACACTGTTTCTAACGGTGATATTCCTATTATGGGTGACATTACTGCTAGTGGTTGTTCTTTGGGTTCTACCATCGCTAGTCTTGTTGGTGGCTTAAGTCCAACTGGTTCAGTATTCGATGCTGTTGTGTCTGCTGTGATGCTATATAAATCTGCTGGTAAATTAGCTTCTGAGACCTGTGAAGGTAGTGGTTCATTCCATGTTAAATTAATTGATAATTTGTATAATTTATTCCATGAAAATGAACCATCCAAATGGTCTGCCACTTTACAAAAATTATAAGTCTAACTCTGTAAAAACGGTTTTGAATGACGAATAAATATATATGTATGTTAAATGAATTTACCTATTTTTAAGTATTATTTACATTGTAATTCTGAATAAATAAGCGGTCTATGTGTGTATGTACTGGGAAGGATTAGTTAGAGTGTATGTTCAATTTGCGGAGAAAAATGTACCTAATTATCATAGGAAAGATTACTCCTGTCACTTGGTAATAATAAGCCGCTCTTATCTAATTCTTCATATTTCTTAATTATTTTCTGTTTCATTTCTTCTTCTTCCTGTGGTGATAATTTATTAATCTTCTCTTTTGCAGGTACGAATTTAAATTTCCCTAGTGCGAACTCTCTGTCCGACATTCTACTCATTACGTATAACTGAGAACGAATATATTTCACAACAGCATCTAGATGAGTATAATCAATATTTTTCCTACCACCAAATAAATTTCTCCATACTGCAGTAGCTAAAGTTGTGTCATCTGTATAAAAACCAACATCATAAGCGAAAACGGCACCTTTTAATTGAGAATTGAAATCCTTTGAGTACTGATCAACAATTCTACCTGAATGGATATTCATTTCGTCGAAAAGTCTCATTTCAATATCACTAAATGTCTTATCAACCAATTTTTGTTGATAATTTCTACCATATTTAAAAGGCATTGCTCTCATTCTAACAAATAGCATCCATTCATGTAACGCTGTAATTTGAAACCATTGTGAGAAAGTTCTAGGTAATTTTAAGTCCTCATAGAAAAATTTTGCAGAATCAGATAGTGGTTCACTCTCATATTGTAAACCTTGTTCCTTACAAATAGAGTAATAGTATGATCCTGCGACAGGACCAGCTCTGATTTTGTCCATATCTAGACCAAATGTCTTAATAACGTATTCACCTAATGCTTCTTTCCACTTAGGTAATTTATATTCTGGTGCTGTTGATTTTTGACCTCTTAGTATTGGTGAACCATGGGTATCGAATTCTAGCTCTGCTTGTTTCTTTGGGTTTGATCGTGAATTATTATTAGTTGTAGAATATAAGGAGATTGGAGTGTAATTGTATGTCTTAATAGCATTTATACCGTATAATTTGGTAATGGTACTCAGACTACCTGGACGTGCAGTGCATTTTAACATCTTGAAGGGGAATAATAACTGCAAAGTTTGACTGTATCTTAAGCAGAGTAACGTTGTATATAGTTTTCGTAATTCAGAATATATATATATGCGTATAAGTTTTTATTTTCTAGTAATGTATAGGTCTTTTGTCGACATCTTGATCGAGATTAAATTATCGACCGTTCTGTCCCCTCTAAGTTGACAAGACTTTATTGTCCTTCTTCCACCCCTCGCCTTTTCTAAATTTTTCATCAGTCCGAGAAGCAATTTCTATGTAAGGCGGAAAGTAGTGGCACTGAGTAAATATGTTCTGTTAATGAATAATGGAATAGAACAGTGTTGTCGTAGGATCTGTATCAAATGGAGAAGAAATATATGGGAATAGACAAAGTAGATAAGAAAATAACATTTTGAATATATATAATTTTAATATTCATGCAGAATATCAGGTGCAGTAATTGATATTATGTGAACGACGTGGGATTATTACATTATTTTGAAAATGTTACACTGAACCCGTTGTAACCGACGAGAACTAAACTCAGTATTGAGACATTCGTGTATCCTGTAATGTCAGGTTACGTTCCAATTATGAGATATGAAATAATAATCTTAATATTCCGTCGAACTCCAAACCGATCAGATCGTGAATAATATTCTGCTACACTCGGTCCCCATCAGTTTTTGACAAGGATTGGTACACTCTCCAGTAACTATTGTTGTATCAGAGTTATTGTTTTTATTCATTACATTTCATCACGCCGGGTTTCTTTATCATAGTTGCATTTGCAACAGTTTAGCCGCCCATCATAGGTGTGAACTCAGGAAATCGCAGTCGTGTGAGGCGACAAAGTCTCGCCGCGGAATCACTGTGGATAAAAACTCTTCGATTTCTGTCTCTACACGGCGCCTGGTTTTTCCCTGTAATGGATCGTTCGTACTGAAAGAAATTTTGTCCTTTGCGCTTCACAGTTGAAAATTTTATTGAGTATGTGATGAGATGCGATGAGCTATAGTTTATATTAATATATATGACAACGTTGATATTTTAAGACAGATTTTATTAAGCATTTCACAACTACTATTCAATACAAAAGATCATACTGACGAGATCATTCTCTTTTTTGCATAATGGAACAGTCTAATAAGGCACATCGTAAGACAAAAGAGAAGAATACAGCCAAGAAGAAACTGCATACGCAAGGCCACAATGCAAAGGCCTTTGCATTTTCTGCCCCAGGTAAAATGGCAAGACAAATGCAAAGATCTAGTGATGTCAATGAGAGAAAATTGCATGTTCCTATGGTTGATCGTACTCCCGATGATGATCCACCTCCAGTTGTTGTTGCTGTAGTTGGTCCACCAGGTACAGGTAAAAGTACATTGATTAAATCGTTAATCAGAAGGTTAACAAAGACTACATTAACTGATATTAATGGTCCAATTACTGTAGTCTCTGGTAAGCATAGAAGATTAACATTCATTGAGTGTCCTGCAGATGATTTAAATTCAATGGTTGATGTTGCTAAGATTGCAGATTTAGTTTTATTATTAATGGATGGTAATTTTGGTTTTGAAATGGAGACAATGGAATTTTTAAATATTGCACAAACTCATGGTATGCCAAGAGTTCTTGGTGTCACTACACATTTAGATTTATTTAAGTCTCAATCAACTTTAAGAACTTCAAAAAAAAGATTAAAACATAGATTTTGGACTGAAGTTTATCAAGGTGCTAAACTATTTTATTTATCAGGTGTCATTAATGGTAGATATCCTGATAGAGAAATCCTGAATCTAAGTAGATTCATTTCTGTTATGAAATTTAGACCGTTGAAATGGAGAAATGAACATCCTTATATGCTAGCTGATAGAATCACAGATTTAACTCATCCTGAAAAGATCAATAGGGAAGGTAAACAAATCGATAGAAAAGTTGCATTATATGGTTATTTACATGGTACTGCATTACCTTCAATCCCAGGTACAAAGGTTCACATCGCTGGTGTTGGGGATTTCCCAATTTCACAAGTTGAAAAATTACCAGATCCTTGTCCAACTCCTGGTTATCAACAGAAATTAGATGATTATGAAAGAGAAAAGATGAAGGAAGAAGGTAGTACCGCTACTCTTACTCGTAAAAGACGTACAAGATTAGACGATAAGGATAAGTTGATTTACGCTCCAATGTCTGATGTTGGTGGTATCTTAATGGATAAAGATGCTGTTTATATCAATGTTGGTAAGAAGAATGAGGATCCAAGTTTTGTTCCAGGTCAAGAAAAGGGTGAAGGTGAAAAATTAGTTACTAATTTGCAATCTGTCGATAAGAGTATCGCTGAAAATTTTGAAGGTGTGGGTATTCAATTATTCAGTAATAGTACCGAACTACACTCTGTAGAACCTGAAGATGATATCGAAGATGAAGAACAAGAAGATGGTGGTGATAAAGGTAGAGAATCTATGAGAAATCCAAGAGTATACGGCAAATCTGTTCAAGAAGCCGACGATGATATAGATCTAGATGCTATTCCAAGTGACGATGAACAAGATGATGATGTCGAACCAGAAATGGTAGAAGTTGATTTTGGTAAACATCACTCAAACAGAGGTGATGCCTCCGCTGAAACTGATTCTGAATTTGAACTGAGTGATAATGATGAAGATGGATGGGAAGCTACCGCTGCTGGAAAATTAAATGCAAATAAGACTAAACGTCGTAGAAAATGGGATATTGGTAAATTGATCTACATGAATAATATTGAACCAATTGACTGTATTAAAAGATGGAAAGGTGAAGAAGAGGATGACGATGACGAAGAAAGCGATATTGAAAATGATAAATCTGATTTTTTTACTAAGAAGACCGGTACCACCGGTGATGAAAAGGAGAGTTTCAACGATTTAGAGAAATTCGTACCATATTTCGAAAAAATCGAAAAATTAGTTGAAAAATGGAAGTCTTTCGATTCCATCAGTGACAGGTTCCTTGGTGCATCCATGAAATCAAAGAGCAACGATGCAGGTGATGATGCTAACGAAGACGAAGTTTTCGGTGACTTTGAAGATTTAGAAGATGAATCTAATGGACAGGTTACGAAGGAAACTAAGGAAGATGATGAAAATGAGACTAATCAATCTGATGATTCATTTGCTGACTTTGATGAGGAAGAAAAGAAGGATATGACTATGGATGAAGAACGTGAGATGAATGCGGCCAAGAAAGAAAAATACCGTAAACAATTTGAAATTGAAGAAGGTGAAAACTTTAAAGAAGATGATCCAGATAATGAATATGATACATGGTATGAGTTACAAAAGGCAAAGATGGCTAAACAATTGGAGATCAATAAGACTGAATTGGATGATATGACTGCAGAACAACGCCAAAAGATTGAAGGTTACAAGGCTGGCTCTTATGTTCGTATTGTCTTCGATGATATACCTATGGAATTCATTGAAAATTTCGATCCAAGATTCCCAATCATCATGGGTGGTTTATTACCAACAGAACTGAAGTTCGGTATTGTTAAAGGTAGATTGAGGAGACACCGTTGGCACAAGAAGATTCTAAAGACTAATGATCCTTTAGTCGTGTCTCTTGGTTGGAGAAGATTCCAAACATTACCTATTTATACTACAACAGATTCTAGAACAAGAACAAGAATGCTGAAATATACACCTGAGCATACATTCTGTAATGCCAGTTTCTATGGTCCATTGTGTTCACCAAATACACCATTCTGTGGTGTTCAAATTGTTGCTAATAGTGATACTGGTGGTGGTTTCAGAATTGCCGCTACTGGTGTTGTTGAAGAGTTAGATGTGGATACCGAAATTGTCAAGAAATTAAAATTGATTGGTTATCCATACAAAATTTTCAAGAATACAGCTTTCATTAAGGATATGTTCTCAAGTGCAATGGAAGTTGCTAGATTTGAAGGTGCTCAAATTAAAACTGTTTCTGGTATTAGAGGTGAAATTAAGAGAGCGCTATCCAAACCTGACGGTCATTTCAGAGCTACATTTGAAGATAAGGTATTAATGAGTGATACTGTAATCTTAAGATCATGGTATCCTGTCCGTATTAAACGTTTCTATAATCCTGTTACATCGTTGTTATTAGAAAAGAAGACGGAATGGAAAGGTGTTAGATTAACTGGTAAGATTAGAGCTGATCTAAGTATTGAGACTCCATCTAATCCAGATAGTGCATATTCTAAGGTTGAACGTGTTGAAAGACATTTCAATGGTTTGAAGATTCCAAAGGCTATTCAAAAGGATCTTCCATTTAAATCTCAAATCCACCAAATGAAACCTCAAAAGAAGAAGACATATATGTCTAAAAGAGCTGTTGTTATGGGAGGTGAAGAAAAGAAGGCTCGTGCATTTATGCAAAAAGTGTTAACTATTTCAAGAGCTAAGGATGAAAAGAGAAAATCCAAGAAGGCTGATCAACGTAAGGAGAGATTAAAGAGACTAGCCAAAGTTGAAGAAGCTAAATTAGCTAAGGATAAAGAAAAGAAACAAGAGTATTTTGCTAAGAATGGTAGAAAGAGAAGTAGCAATACTGAAGATAGCAGAAGTAGTAAAAGAAGATAATCATCTCATATATAAAACTTGTATATTATATAACAATCAATACACTATTAAATTGAGTGGATCTATGGAAATTATCATAAAAAGTTCAATTTCGGTCGTTAAGATTTGTTTACAGTTGTGTTCAACATCTCTAACCCCATTCTCGATAACGACCAAATATAAAAAATTAAAAACGTTCAATGAAATCATTAAACAAGACAGATACTTCAAAAAATAACCTCTAAATAATGCTAAAGTTTTTTATTCTTTTTTCTTTTTGTAATACTGAAAAACTTATTTAAGAATTTATGTGCACACTATATAACTATGTCAGAATTTCCAATTTCATCTCAATGGTTTTATATTTCCCGCATCACTTTGATTAATACATTGATCACATCGATGTATCCGTTATATATAATAAACTGTCATCAGCGAATCAAAGTAAGAAACAAATACAGTATTCTTAATAAAATATGAAATAATCATTAGTTTCTTGTCAGGGAATCATATATCGTTAGAGTTGAAAAAAAGGGTAAATGTAAACGTGAAAAAATTAAACTGTATTAGATGGATCACGCTTAGATATATTGTGATAACCATTGGAAAGCTTCTGCGTAACCATTTCTCATAACAACAGAACACATGAATAATTCGACAGGTCTTTGACCTTCAATTCTAGTGTCACCAGTAGTATTTTGTAAGTTTAATGCGGAACGTAATTCAGCTTCATCAACAGCTTGTGGAGAATCGATCTTATTACCTAGAATGACGAATGGAACATCCTTTAATTCAGCAATGTTGAATAAAGCTTCTAATTCAACACGAGCTTCTTCGAATCTTTCTGGATCAGCTGCATCGACTAAGAAAACAATACCATTAACTTCTGGGAAATAATCCTTCCATAGACGACGTGCTTGAATATGACCACCTAAATCAAAAGTTGTGAACTTAATATTACCGATAGCTAATTCTTCGGAAGTTGGATGCCATGTTGGTTGTAAAGTAGCTAATCTATCATTCTTTAACATATGTAATAGAGTAGTCTTACCAGCGTTATCTAGACCTAAGAACAATAATTTACCATGTTTGTTCCATAAACCAAGAGAAGCTAAGACGTCTCTGAACCAGCCAAATATATCCCAAGCAGCCATTATTATTATATTATATTTTTCGTGTTTAATATGTTAATTAACTTACGTGTTAAGAGTTAAATTTTCTGAAAACTAAATTAAGGATATAGTAACACAAACAAATAATCGACCTTAATTATTAAAAAATTAATGATTGTTAATTATTTATAAATAATATAAAATATTTAACGAAGGTGTTCAGAATATTGAATAACGTATGTTGATGGGATGTTCAACTAAGCTTATTGTGATTTATTTGTTTTCCACAGCATTCAATGAAAAAAAAAACAATTATGAATTTTGTTATTGCGGAGGAAGTAGAAAATCTGTGACACGAATTATGATATTTTGTTGCAGTTGCGGAAAAATTTTCAGACAAGAATTTCAGTTGCAAGTTGCTCAGACAGTTTCTGAGCAGCGCCGTCTGGATGCAGGGTAACGATTTGGTTTACTAAGCCGAAATATTACAAACGAGCAAACTGCACAGTGATTAAAGATAATACGACGACATGAATAGAAGGATGGCAGTAAACACCGATAAGTGAGCGGTTGATACCGTTGTGGGTTCGTATAAAAATATCGATTGTTGAACGAGTAAGTGAATGAATGTCTGATAAATAAATAAATAAATATGCATTTTAACAGATAAATACCGTTATATATATCTATATATGTTTATTGATTATGCGAAATTGTCTTCTGACACGAAACGGATTGTGTCTATTATGTATTTAAAGATACATTAATGCATGGAAGTCATATTGTGTGTTATATTTTTTTGGGATGTAAGAATACAATGGTGTAAAATGTGGAAATGAAATGACAAAAACGATGAATAATATGCTAACGAAAAGGCGAAAAAAGGAAAATGCAATAATGCGTAAAATTAAGTGTTAAGATCCATGACCATGTAATCGATTACTCTTACAGATTTTGCTAGCATTTTCCTTGTTATTACAAGATCATCATCTTTCAAACAAAGTACTAACGACACTTCTAATTTGGTAAGTAATTTTTTAGTGACACCACAAACCTTGCAGAAATATTGATGTGAATGTACTTGATCCTCAATTAATTTTGTTGCAACACGGATACATGCAATAATAATTCTATGAATTTGATTATCTTGTAATCTATGCTTGAGTTTATATTTTTGATCTGGTGCATCTTTCCTCATAAATAATACTTGTAACAGGTATGTTGCGGATTGAAATACTATAGATCCGAACATACATTTAGATTGGACCCTTTCAATGAAATCCTGGTATGACAAGGATGGCGTATTCTTCATAACGAAATTTTCAAAATGTTTCCTATTAGTTTCGGAGATTTCACAATCTTTTGTATCCCATTTGTGTGATAATTCTTTTAATAATTGAACAACTCTAATGAAATTATTTATCGAGTCTTCCACGCTTATTTCAACGAAAACTAAATCATTGTCTGTTTCGCATGGTTTATTGCGCTCACCTTCCTCCATTCTTGTAATAAAATCTCTTGCATTATCCATACATGTCTGTTCATCAAATGTAAATACCTCTCTTTCTGCTAGAGATCCTCTTGAATTATTATTGCTATTTGTCTCACTTTCTCCTTCTATTGTACTATTACTGTCATGATCTTCTGAGTTCCCATCGTTTGACAAAATTTCTTCAATTTCTGATGCTGTAGTGACTTGTTCTAAGGGTGTTCTTTCTTTAATGTCTCCACTGTGACTGATTGAACTATTACTGATGTGATCTAAATCATATGCGTCGTCGATATCACCATCACTTAAATCAAATGTCGAGAGAGATTCTGTCTTCGGATTTGTACCACTTAATATTCTTTGTAAATTTCTACTACTTGCACTATGATTTGTTGGATAAGCCTTCAATTTATCAATATTTTCTGCAACGTAATCGTTAACTTCACTTGCATGTTGTAATAATTCTTCAACAGATTCACGGTTTTTATTCCTTGTCAAAGTATCTGAATCGGAGATACCTGAACCACTTTGCATATCATCATTATCCGTATCAATATTTTGATTCTTTAAAATTAATGGGTCTTTAACATCATCTATTTGAAACCTAACTCTTTGCACATTAGGAAACCCTTTCCCATCATTATCATCGATATCTAAAAAATTCGTCTTTTTTAGAATATTTGTCTTAAGGGGTAAGTCTATACTTAAATCATCGTCGTCGTCATACATACAATATGCATCCTGATTGTTATTATCTTTTCTTGGATCCGACATCAACTGGGATCCGGTTGTTATTGGATCATCTCCCATAGTCAGGACAATCTCTGCGAATAATATTATATGTGTAAATTTAAAGGAGATGAAATGCTAAATTCAACTTAGGAAATTTTAATTGTCTATTCTATTTCTGAGAGCTGGAATGTATATTCTCTTATGACAATACCTTGATCTAAACTAGGAAATAAAAAAGTGATCTGATTAATGTTATAATAGTTTAGTCTCCGTCGAGAGTCGACTATAGCTGAGAGTATTATTTTAAAAAAGCCTAGGATGTTTAACCAAATAACAAATGTGACTGCTTCAATACTCTTCAAATATTTACCTTACTTTTATATAGATGTAGTCCTGTGTTCTTAAGTTTTAGTTAGCCCTTTTTTTGTTGCGTTTGGCCACACAGGAGCATGTAACTTTCCAACTTACCAAATGTTTTAATACAAATTTAATTGCTACGCCATTGTTCTCTATCAGTCTGATATTTTAGATTCTTTGAGGAGTGTTGCGCGGCACTTTCTCTCTGTGCTAACCCCCTACTAGGGCCGACATGTGAAGCCCTACCTCCGTTTGCTGCAACTTTGCGGAATAATTTGAGTGTCCGCAGAAGCCCCGCGCTCCTGTCTCCGAATAATAATGTGCTGCAAAAATAAGACTCGCATCATTGCTCAAATAGGGCTTCTGTGATTGATTGAATTAAACTGATGATTAAATTATATATTATATTATATTTAATTTATTTATTTTATAAAATAGAGAAAATGTTAAAAACACATAGTTTTAAATACATCGCTTAGTATAATCTGATAGCTGGACCCATAGTAGACTTGATAACTAAGGAACCGACATTTTGCCAGTTCTTCTTTAGTAAAGAAACTAAGAAGTTAACAGACATTAAGATTTGGTTAACTAAAGCATCTTCTTCCATTTCAACGTTACCGACGGCAACAGCTAAACATAGAACCTTCTTCAATTGGAACTTAATGGTGGATCTGACATCGGTGACCTTTTGGTATAGATCATCGTTGTGAGAAACTGGGGTTGGGAACTTACCAGCCTTAGATAATTGAGGACCTAGAAGTCTTGGAACTTGCTTGATTAAAACTTCGGAAGCAACGAAAGCGTTGTACTTCTTGGATAGCTTCTTAATTAGCTTCTTGTTCTTGTTTAACTTCTTTAAATCGTCAACGGACATAGCGTCAACACCACAGGACTTAGCTCTGTCAACATCGAAAGCATCACCGAAGATACAGACGGACATGTTTGGTCTTGGACAGATTGGTAATCTTAAAGAACCAGAGAAACGCTTGTCTCTTTGAGGATCGTAGTTCTTTAGACCAATTTGTAATTCAATGGTTTCCAAGAAGTTTCTCTTCTTGGTTTCATTGGAGTACTTCAAGATTTCCTTGACGTGTTCTCTAACTTGAGAGGTTGAGATCTTAGACATGATTGCTTAAGTATTTGTATTTGTCTTCCAAAGTATTTGGTGGTCCGTTAGGCTTTCGACTTGTACAGGTTGTTATATAAAAGGTAAAAACACAAGACATAAAGTGAATATAAAAAATTATTACATTATACAATTTTCCAAAAGAGGTGATGAGTTATGAATTTTTATAGATTATTCAATGAACAATAATTAGCTGTATTACAGTGACAATCTTACAAGGTTGTATCAAAACTGAGAAGTTCAATGAGAAAACAACCTTCGTGTGTGTGAAAAATAATTTTCATAAAAAAATCTTTCTCGGGTGATTTCCTGCGGGCGCTCTGTCCATACTTCGAATATTAGTTTGGTTGAAAGTTGAAAATAATTTCCTAAAAAAATGAGAATAAATGAAAGTTTTAAATTTCTCGGAATTAAGTTGGTGTACGGATGCACTAGGAGGACAGTCATAAAAATGCCTCTGCTGTTGATCTAAAAAATTTGAGATGGAAAGGTACTATCTTTGGGTCAATAAAAATGTTTAAGTTAAAATTACAAAGGTGAGTGAGTTCCAAGATGTAATTACAACAATTTGTTGTAATTTAATTGAATTCTTAGATTCGACTTCTTAAAACTTAGTGTACAAATTATTATAATATTAGATCAACGTATATTCGTCTCAGCATTTTAGTATACAAATTATAAATAATATACAAATTAATTCGGGAAAATAATTATTTCATTACATAAAAAATCATTCCCTTTATATAATATGGGATTAGTTAAACCGTGAGTATAAGTTTCCAATATTAGCATTGTAGAAATCATGCATGATTCTAGGTTACGTTTTTCTTGTTTTAGATCGTTAAATATTGAACATTATCAAATTTATCAATTTTAATCTTTCTGTTCTTATCATATTTTGTATTTCTCACGTAATTCTTTTCTCTACCAAATTCCGACACAATTTGCAGTATAATTAGTAAAAGAATCCCTTTGAGTCTAAATTATATAGTACAATGTCGAAATTTATTACTAATCATAAATTATCCTAATTTTAATAATTGAAGTTTGTTTAATATACTTATCAAACAGTACCATTTTGGTAATAATATCGACCATGGGATATGCGTGTAACTAATTGTAAAACGACACTAAACTTGTCCGACATATAATTACCCCGATTGTAATGATAATAGTTTTATAGTAACAATACTAGAACATGGTTATGAAACTGTTATTGGAACCTGGGTATTACAATGTTATATTGAATGACACCAAGGATATGTCAAATGTTATATTATGCGATATTTATAAAATAATTACTTTTAAAGTTAATGTTAAAGTACAACTTTGGTATAATACTCCGCAATATTATTAGTCACGAGTTTACCTCAGATGCAATGGGACGTGTTCCAAGATTTAGATGTATTTTTTCCTTCTTTTGCGTGAGTAGAAGACATATAGTGCGTGTTTTATAAAATTGTTCAGCTCGTGAAACATGTTTCATTTATAAGTGTAGTAGACTCGGTATTCTATATAGTCTCGTGCAACATATAGTACAACTGTATCTGTTTACAAATCATAGCTCGAACGTCTGTTTTAGCAGTTCTATTTCCTCACAACAAAAACAGCCAAGATATATTCCCTTTCAATGTGTCGGTTGATATCTACATCATTATACTTCTATAATTCAGGTATTATGTTATTGTGTCAACAAGATGAACACTATTTATATTTTCAAGGGCATTAACCGACGGTTGAAGGAGAGGTCACTTTCGTGTGCTGTAATTACCACACATGCATGTATATCGATCGACGCACCCTTGAATTAAGTTATCTTAGGAGAAACCATACACTAATCGTGAAATTGTTGTAATTTAATCGAATTCTTAGACTCCATTTCTTAGAAATTAATGTACAAATTATTATATCAATCGATCAACGTATATTCTTCTGATCTTATTATTATACAAATTAAAAATATTATACAAAATATTCAGGGAAATAAATTATTTCTGTGGAACCTTTCAGGTACTAGAGAAGTTAGTAGACATAATTGTATATAAACCTCAATATCCTCTTATAACTGTATATATCACTACATAATAATTACAGAGTGCTTTAAATATAAAAACCATTTCATGAAATTTTTTCCATTTTCGAAGCTTATTGATGTTCAATTTTCATATTTTGTCGGGCCACGCATATCTACGTGTCTACGTGACTTCTTGTATCTTCATTAGTGTAAATACAAACGTGCATTTTTGTAATACATTTCAACAATTTCATGTCATGAAATGCCGTTCCCTTATATAGTATCGGATTCACATATTCGTGATTGTAAATCTCCAATATTATCATTGTAGATATTATGTAGGACTCTGAATTACGTTTTCTTTCTTGTTTCATATAATTTGAGATCAATAAATATTGAACATTATCAAGTTAATGAATCTTTGCTCTTCAATATTTTATATTGTCTATGTAGTACTATTATCTAACAAATGCCGACAGAAACACGTCTAATAAATGTAAAATACAAATCTGAAGTGAAACGGAGACAGTATCCATACTGTTATCCCAGATTTCATGCTTCTAAAATGTAGGCTATTTAGAGGAAGTCATAATTATTGAAAAACTGTAAATTTAGCTCGCATGGCGTAATGGCAACGCGTCTGACTTCTAATCAGAAGATTCTGGGTTCGACCCCCAGTGTGAGTGCTATCTTTACTTTTTTGTCAATTTCTCACTTTCGATGACGTCAGTATATATATGTCGATGATGAAACTTTCGGACTTTTTTTCTTTCGAAATATCCTCTATCTGATTTTATAGAACTCGCTAATGAAAATATAATTTTTTTTAAATGTTGTAGTAAGTCTCATAAAGTTACTAAGTTTTATATCCCAATCGTAAGCACATACTGATATAACCTTTGGAGGGGTACAATTAGTACAATGGCAGCGCAAATATCACTCACAATCTAGCCATTATCATCTTTTATAGCTGCTTCAAATAAGATACCCCAACTCTTAATTAATTCTAACCCTCTTTGGCCCACTTGTCCTTTCTACACTTAACCCTTTAATATCACCTGTTCATTGAAGAAGTAGTCGTTTCAACAAAGTTAAATACTGGGCGACTGATTAGATTTACTTTACAGGAATTTCTGTTTTAGTCAAAATAGTCAATTTCTGAATAAAATTTACGAGAACCCTTG
Organism: Kazachstania sp. M6911; assembly: GCA_037040125.1. Classification (NCBI taxonomy): domain Eukaryota; kingdom Fungi; phylum Ascomycota; class Saccharomycetes; order Saccharomycetales; family Saccharomycetaceae; genus Kazachstania; species Kazachstania sp. M6911. The sequence goes on from JAXQGP010000014.1 coordinate 51,701, forward strand.
ATTATCTAATGCTTGTAATGACCAATATTCAGTCATCATGAAAATTAATTAACTTACGAAAAATAAAATTTTACTGTAAATTGAATGAATGTCTTTTGAAAGATACAAATTATATATAAGTGAATGTATATATAAAGTAAACTAAAATTACATAAACTTTTTACAATTATCTTTATTGTAAAGAGAATGAAGAATGTTAAAAAATGCAACGAGAATTATATTATGGGAATACTAAAATTATAGTTTTAGTAGAATGCAATTAATGATTTATATTGATAATTTCATAAGAAATCACCATTTAGTACATCAGCTTTACGTTGTTGTTGTTCTAATTGGATACTATTCATACTGAAATCACGTTCTGAGAAACCTGTTGATGATGTAACACCATTTGATGAATTTAAATCTATCGTACTTGGTTTATTAAAATTAATTGAATCTGTTGAATATGATCCCAACAAGCCATTCCCTGTTTCTGAATTTTCTCTTTGATGTTCTAAACCAGGATATTTTTTGGTTGGAGAAGTAGATTTCGATGTTGATGAGGTAGTATAATCATACATACCATTTTCACCATCCTCCTTTGAATAAGATAAATTAGTAATATCTTTTTCACTATTATCATGATTCTGTTTTCGACCAAATTTACCGAAAATCTTTTGTGATAAAGTTGGTTTCCTTGCAATATTTTTATTTAAATCTGAATTTGTTGAATATTCATTTTCTTCATCTGAACCTAAGAAAATATTTTCCTTTGAATTATTTTGCATATCATATTCCCAATTTTCTGCATGATCCTTAGCAATATTACCTAATGCCATTAGATCATCATTAATTGTAACTTTAACATCATCATCCTTAATATCATGTCTTTGGAATGAGGTTCTATCATCATGAGCCGGTTTGAATCTAATATCTGGGTTCTTAGAGAATAGGATCATACCTGTGTAAACTAAAATCATCATTAATAAGATGAAAGAGAAAGCAGCGTTCATGATGAAGAAGACCCAACCCATAATAGCAGAAACAGCATAAGGTTGACCAAATAAATCTGAGAAGAACATGAATAAGAATGAGTTAACGACGGTGACTGTACAAATGAAGATGTTTAAAATATTGGTTAAACGATCCAAATATGGTTTATAACGGATAACAGCAATGAAATAGAATAAATCTAAGATAAAGATAGCCAATGCTTGAGTCTTACCGGAAGCTTGAGCAAACCCAATAAACAAAGATTTAACAAATATGTAACCGACCAAGACAACATTCCACCAGTAGTGACTAGCATTGAACATGGTATAGAAGAAACCGTATTTGTTTAAGACACGTTCATCACCATATAGCAAAGCAGCTGGATTATTATAAGTTTCAATAGATCTCTTACCAAAGTAACAAGTTCTGTAACCTGCCCAAACCATTAAACCGACGGATAGGACAATGAATAAACATGAAATGACAATAACTGCAGCAGAATCTCTTTCGGTGAATTCCCAGAAACCTAAAATTGTCAATTGAGTGAAGCCAATGTAGATATATCTTAATAAAGAACCTTTTAGAATAACTCTCCAACTTTGGTTAAATTCTCTAAACTTGTGTGGTTTAATCCAACCTGATCTTTGTGCTAGATAAATGGAATATTTACAAACCATAATGAACCCTGCAAGGACATAACCACAAAGCACAAAAAAGGTAAAACCTGTACAAACGATAGAAGTATTTTCAATACCCATACTGTAACCTAATCTTCTGATACCTCTAAAAATTAAAGTATTTTGATTACCATACAAGACATTTTCGGCACGTTTCATTAATGGCATATTTCTCAAAAATTCAAAACTTCTTTGAGTCAAGACAGATTGAGAAGTAGAAGTTAAATACATCGCTGGAGTACCACCAGTAGATTCAACATACCAACGGAAAATCTTTTGCATGAAATGAATATAAATGATACCCATTGACCAAGCCATATTTTCACACCATGCAGCCGCAATTGGTGGAACACTATGAACATGTTGCATACCAATGACAGCAACGGATTGGAAATATAAGAATAAAGACATGGTATTTGCAGAGATATGAGACGCAGCAGTAGAGTTACCAAATGTGGATAAAACAGCAGATAATAATAGACCAATACCAGCGATAACTGCACTAGCCCATTTAACACCTGTTTGTGAGACAGTTTTACCATTAGAGAAGAAGATTTCAATACAAGCTAAATGACTAGTTAAATTTCTATCATATATGTTAACTCTGACGTAAGCGTCAATATCTGGAACAGAGTAAGCGATGTTTGGAATTTCATTAACGTAATCCTGGGAAATATATTCAATGGAGTCGATTTCAATGTTACCTGGGTGGACAGGGCAAAATTGTTTCCAATTTTCTGAACAAACATCGAAATTTTTAGTAATAATTTTAAAACCGTAAGCATATACATCGATATATGCTAGAATGTAAGAATCAATTTCAGTTTGTAAGTCTAAAGTATAATGTAGAGATCTGTCATCAGGTTGGAAAACAACATCAAAACTATTTGATGAGACTTGGGAACCCTTCATACATGTAACTAAGGATGTAGCTTTTAGATTTCTTTTAGCTTCCGTTAATGCAAATAGAAAAAATGGTAATAAACACCATATTATCTGTAAGGGGTTCATTTTATTTTTTTTGTAATTAGTTTCACTTATTTAACTAGTGTGTAAAGTTAACGAATGGAATGATTAACTAGTTATATAGCAAACAGAAACTAGCTCTTCTTTTATTGAATAAGTAGAAAGTAGCAAAAAGTTAAAGTGACAGATTATTCTCGTTTGAAAGAAAAAATATAATCTAAAAAAAGATGGAAACGTTACCAATTAATTTAAACTAGTTTATTGTTTAAAAAGTACAGAAATTATTCTTTTAATTTAATTTATTTCGCTCAAATCTTTTATTAAAATTTTCTTTTTCCGTTTCCGTTTTTCACGTCTTGATTAAAGTACTCTCCGCTCCGAGATTTGTAATGACAAAGGATTTTATTATCGCTTCTGGTAGCTTTTAAATATTAATTTTGTTCAGGAAAAGAGGGAAAAGATTTACAGCGGGACAATTTAATTTTTTCCGTTTTTCGTGTTCGTGTTCGTGTTCGGTTTTTTAAACGACGGGGATCAACGATTATTTGATTTATTGATTTGCTTTTGTAACAGTTACAATAAATATGATTTCGATGATAATGGAATATGAACTTGTATCAATGTATGTGCAAATACTAATAGTATATGAATGGAATAAAAAACGAATGAGGTACCTTCTTGCACAGGAGTAATAGAAGTGAGATGATAAGTTCTAACTGCTTGTAATAGGATCTAAAATATATATATATATATTAAAATTGGAAAGAAGGGGAAAGTAAATATGACACAATCGAATCAAAAGTGGAGTAAACGAAATTCAATAGGAAATAAATGTTCTTCTTTTTCTTCATCTCTTCTGTGGAATAGACTATTATTCGTTATATATATATATATATATATGAAAATGACAAGCTGCAAGAAATAAAGAAATCAGATCAATGAGAATGAAGAAGAGAAAGATTTTATTCTATAAATTAAGGGCAACTAGTGTTAGATTCTTCTTGAACAAAGTATACGCGATTTGCCTGCAGTTAAAGAAATTTCTTAAAGAACAAATCAACAAGATAAAATCAATTACTAAAAACTCCATAAAAACTAATAAATAGTATCTAAATTTGGATATACGACTGATTCAGTATAACTAAATGATGAGATCAAAGAAGAGGGATACACTATTATTTCTACTCAGTCATTTCTTAGATCAACATCAATTCAAATTAACAAGAAATACGTTACTCCAAGTTAGGAATGCTACGACATGACTTCGAACAGGAGTTATGAAGGTTCGAACCAGAAGGGAATCAAAGAGATTGAAGCTAATTAGTTACAATAACAAAATGGCGGGTTGGGTTAACATTTGAATCATTAAAACAAAAGAGAAAGGATCGGTGTTTGTATTCTTTACTGAGAACCAAAAGGTACGCATAATCATTAACCTTTCTAGAGACTGCGCCCCACTAACAGAAAGAGAAATAGATGAATTTTCTTCGTTAAAGAGACAGAGGGCAAAGAAGGACACCGCCATCTTATCTGGATACGCGTCACATATTTCTACAGCATTTCTTTACAAATACATAACTAGCCAAGAAAAGAAAAACGAACTACGCGTTTTTTATTTAGAAAAAGGTCATCGGTTGAAACTGAAGCAGTCAGTGGCTTGGTAAAAATAACACCAATGAATGCAAAGTAACAATTTTCGCGTTTAATTCACATTTACTTATCCATGACGTGATTTTTTGATCTGTTTGGAAGTATTATTTTTTGAAATAACATCATAATATCATCGCGTTCTTGGTGATATTGTTATAGTTACATCTGTTAACGTTACTTAAAATATATAAATGAGTTCGTTATGTTGTATAACATATATATATATATATATATATATATGAGCAAAAGAAACATATCTTTGAATAACTTTGTTTCTATGTAATTGAGAAGAACTTGTAAACGAAAATTCCAATAATGAACATATCCCTTATTTACAGTTTATTCATTATTCTACGATTTTGAGAAGGCTCTATAATCTGAATATGAGATGTTGCATTCATAAATAACAATTCAGGCCAAACAGCTATCATTGCGTCAAATATATCATTGACATATGTCAGTTTTAGTTTCATCTTATTATATAGCAACTCGGCATCCTTAACTTGTCTCGCTCTGACCGAATTATTTTTACTTCCATTGTTATATTCCATCTCTTTCAAATTGTTAGCGATATATGTAGCTATATCGCCATCAGTTGAAGCAGTGATGACATCATTATCATTACCTATTGGTACCATGATATGTTTCATTCCACTCATTTTGGCACCTAACATTTTCTCCTTAAGACCCCCAATCGGTAGAATTTTACCTCTTAACGTTATTTCACCTGTCATACAGATATCACGGCCAATAGGTTTGTTTAATAGGATTGATATTAGAGCCAATGTTATAGCCATACCTGCACTTGGTCCATCCTTTGGAACTCCACCCATTGGTGCATGTAAATGGAATTGTCCTGTCAAGAAATGATTGATATCATCCTTGGTTAATCCAACAATTAAATTCCTTGCAATAATTGATTTCACTAAACTTACCGCTATTTTTATCGATTCTTCTAAAGTTTCACCTAAGTTACCTGTAGTTGTTACAACTGGTCCTGCAATTTTGTTTAGTTGTTCCATTTGTTGCTCGCAGTTATTGATATCACCTGTTCTAACTATTTCAAATATTAGTACACTTCCTGTACCATTTGAATTATATGATAATCCATTAACCAAGCCTACTTTAGATTCGTACTTGACATCTGTTAATAATTCAGTACTAACAGCAGGTAATGGAAATCCCAAAAATTTATACAACTCTTGTTTATGGATTTGTGTAGGCATCACCTGATTATTCTTAGCTTTATCTATAGACTCTGTTCTCTCGATAAACTCTACGATTCTACCTCTAACTATAGTGGCAAGTCTTCTCCCCAAGTTACGAACACCAGCTTCTCTAGTATATCCATTCACTAATTCAGTCCAAGCAGTTGGTGTTAGTTGGAAATTCCCATTTGGAATTCTGTTCAACCCATTCATTTTAATTTGTTTAGGCAATAGAAATTTCGAACCAATTTGAATCTTTTGCTCCATAGTATAACCAGGAATATTAATAATTTCTAGTCGATCTAACAATGGACTGGAAATTGTAGATGCGTCATTAGCGGTACACAGGAATAAGATTTGTGAAATGTCAACTGGGAATCCAACATAATGGTCCATAAATGAGAAATTCTGTTCAAAATCAAGAATCTCTAGTAGTGCACCCTCAGGATCACCATTAGCACTTGAAGTCTTCTTACCACTCATTGTACTAACTTTATCTAATTCATCTAATAAAATTAATGGATTCATGGTTCCACTTTTTCTTAATGCATCAATTATTGAACCACACATAGCGCCAACATATGTACGTCTATGACCTCTTAAATCAGATTCGTTGTAGACACCACCGAGTGAGATTCTCTGATATTTACGATTTAATACTTTTGCAACAGATTTGGCGATGGAAGTCTTACCGACACCTGGTGGACCTACTAACAATAATATTGGAGGCCTACCCACAGATTTCTTTCTTGGATCAACTTCATTCGTTTTATTTTCTAATAATTGATTTAATTTCAATACAGATAAATATTCTAATAAACGTCTTTTAACCATTTTTAAACCAAAATGATCATCATCCAATATTTTTTGGCTTTTCTTAATATCGATAATTGTCCCTTCACCAGAATATCTTCCAAACGGAATATCTGTCACAACATCAAAATAATTTCTCAAAAGCTGATATTCTGCATTATGTTGATATCCATGCATTTTCTTTAAACGTTGATAATCTTTATTTAACATACTCAATGCGTCCACATGGATTCCAACCTTACGAATAGTTTTGATAAATTTTCTAATGTGTCTTAGATCATCTGTCCCATCTTCGTCATCATCTTCATCTTCCATATTTACATATTCTTTATTATTCGATGTAGTATTATTACCCATATAAACAATTTTCTTATTTGATGATGGATTCGTCTCAATCATTGGTTTCCCCTTCACATCATTGACGTAATATTTCAGAGAACGTAATTGCGTAGCAATTAAATTCGTCTTCTCCATTATTGTTGCATCTGCGTAATATCTCTTAATATAATCAGTTGTAGAGTACAACTGTACAAATATACTAATGAAACCATTGACAATTTCAGAAAATTTTAATAACCTATCCTGAAATTCTAATGTCATCAAGAAATGTAATTTTTCTGTCTGTGGTGTAGGAATCACCGATACAACATCATCTAATAACAGTAGCAACTTCTTAATTTGTTGAGACATTGGAATCTTATCACTTTCTACCATATTATTTGTAACTTCTTTTCTCATTAACTTAACTTTTTTCCAATTCTTTTTCAATTCTTTACTATTTAATTGGAAGAACAAGGTATTAGATAATGGTGATAACAGTAAGAAATGTTCATTGGTAGTTTTTTTAAAAGCGCTGGAATATTTTGCATTAAACTCATTGACTGTAGTCTCTAAAGATTCTGTTAATTTCAAAATATCCAATACAATCGTCTTAAATTGTTCAGTGTTTTCAATATTTGACTTTTCACTAACATCAGATAATTGAATATTGGATTTCCAAATTACCTCATTTGAATTTAGTAACGGCGTATCCAGTTTAATTCTAACTAATGATTTTAGTATTAAATTTGTTTGTATATCATTTAACTTCTTTTCAAATTTAATAACTCTACATAAACAACCAACATCAGAACCATCCTGTGGAATAACCCCCAGGAAATAATTTTTCGGTATTGTTGGCGATTCTTTCTCACCTAATGGATACTTATCATTCAACACTTGTGCAATCTTGGGATCATATGAATTTCTATCGTTAAACAACTTTAATAGATTAGAGGCAATTGAATTTTGAAATGTTATTTGAATCTGGGATCCGGGTAAAATCACAGTTCGATGTGATATACAAGGTAAATTATTCACAGTAGTCATATTATAATATTTTCTTTTTTATCTTGTTTGTTGCAAAATTGTACAGCCTTTTTTGTTTTTGTTTCTGTTTGAATTACGTTATTGCCCTGCAGACGTATTGCAGAACTCTTATATATGGGGTATATATCATTACATTACATTAATATAAAGTAAATGGTTTGTTTTATAAATATTGAAGTTGTTCGAACTGATTCGCTCCCCTCATTAGAATATATGAACCCCTTCCTGCGGGTATAATAATAAATTATAAAACTATGACGAATCGGGTCGTCGGAGATCTGCGTGGTCTCCTTCTCGCCTTGTCAACAAATAAAAACAAGCGTTTCCCGTATTATGTATGTTCAACGAAGTAGATATGTTAGCCAAGACCGCTTTAGATAGAACTTTGAATACGCAGGTTATGTGTACCGAACTTCTATTTCGTGTTCATAAAAATATTGAAATTGTGGAGAGACATTTCTTGGAAATTGCATCATTGGTAGGAAAGTAGCTTGTAGTCACAGTAGGTTTGCTGCGTGGTTCATTCGTTCCGTTGTTGTTGTTGTTGTTCGAAATTTTGTCAAAACTAATAATCGATTATGCAGCTTCTACCATAGAATTAATAATTAAATCGAAATTTCTTATTTTATGGTTTTCTCACATGGTAATAATAATTACGCTTAAATGTAGTGTAGTCATTCTATTTTTCTTCTCTCTGTTTATTAATGAATAACTAGTAATTAGCCCATGGATTCACTATCTGTACTATCAATTTGAGTGCCTTTGTAATAATATTCAATAAGTTGTCTCTTTAATCGTATATGTACACCGGGTGTTTTCTGTTCATCGTCATCATCATTAAATTTTGAGGAACTTTTACTTTTAACATCTTCTTTTTCAATTATTCTTGATAATATTCTATCTGATAATGGTTGTTTCTTCTTTTTATCTTTCTTTCTATGTACTTTGGGTATTAAAGTTTCATCTATTAATGGGAAGAATTGCTTTAGATCCTCTTCAATTTCAGGGAGATCGGATATTTTAATATGTTGCATGGATGGTTGAATTTCTATTGTCTGCTTAACTATATGGTATCTTGTTTTGGTGAACAGGGGTATTTTTTTCTTTCTTGTTTATATATACAGTAAAATATGGGGTGGTATTGCTATTACCTCTAAAATAAATAAACTATAAGATAGGTAGAAATGTAATATTTTACACTTTAATGAAATTATTCCTTCTTTTATTGAATATTGGTAAATGTACCCTTATGAACAAAATTTCCAAATAGACAAAAGTCTTCGCTTACTAAATTCTTTTCCCTACAGTGTAAATCAAAAGCAATCAATGAGAGAGAAAAAAGAAACTAAATAGTGAAAATGTTTCTAGTTACTTGAGTAATAAAAATATAACAGTATCTGTCCTGTTCCATATATATAAGATAAACCACATTGCCAACTATATAAAATTAAGAAAAGCACTAACTAATAATATAGTTCTTTGTTTAAAGAGAAATTTGAAATTATCAATCCATTAATGGTAAAACTATACCAAGAAGGGTATTGTTATCAATGTTGATTTAAGTACGGAAATCGTCGACACTTCTCTATGATGATTTCTGTGAAATATAATGATACATATCATTTGGATGCAGATTTCCTCTTACAAACTCCCTTCCTGTTCTTGTTTCCTGTTGGAATATAATAATGTTTGTTTATTACTGATAGTGGATGATGCATAAATTGAAATTGCTTTCATCTTGTTTAATCAAGTAGCAGGAAGGGAGATACTACTGAAGAGACTAGGAAGATCATGTAAAGAGATGCTCGTACAATATGGTCTTAGGTCATACCTTTCCGCTGTACGGATTAAGTAACAAAAATTATTTGATTAGTTTCCCTCGTGTTATATAATCCTAGGAGGATACTGTAGTAATCAATGATCTACTAAATAGCGGAAGAGATATTGCTGACCTCCGCATATATTTATTATCTTGCACGGAGACAAAGCGAGGAAGAGAAAAGTCTGAAATTTTTCATTGCGCCATTTTCAGAAGGTTTGTCTACCTACGAACAAAATACTCCATTTGTTACTCATGATGTTGTTCGGTTATTCTTTCACAATTTTTGACAGACACTGAAAACAGTTAATAGTAATCGCAAGTTGAGTGATTTTGACTGTGGTTGTTAGGCTTGGAAGGGAAAGGTCATATTTAAAGCATGAAGTACTCTGCCAAGTCTAACGAGTTTTTACGTGTCATTCAATCTACTTAATGAACTGTCGCTGTTCATAATGCAAGTTGGCACATTATTAATGCAGTGGAGATGGTGTAAAAAAAGCTGATATTTTGCTGTTGGAATTACCCTTTAAGGATTAAAGACACCTTTCAAAATGACTTCTTCTCCAAATATCTTTGTAGCTTTATATAATTTGTACATATATTCAAGGTACAATAGTACTGTTGCTATATATCACGAAGTCACGTCATACACCGGGTACTTGGATTAAGAAAAGGGGACATTTTATCAATCAAACAAAGTTGATAAACGTTATCAACATTCAAATGTTAATAATAATCAATCTTGGACATGTCTCTAAAGTTCTACTGATCAAATAGGGGACAATATCTCATAATATAATTACCATCACTGTATAATACACTGCAATATAAACATTTATTACAGAATATGTTATTGAAAAACTCACGTATTGTCCTTTATTATTTTGAAAAAGAAACATCAAAATTTTATCAAAGTTCCCTGTGATGCGCTTCATATGTATATTTACACACTTTCTTTCTAACAAAGCAATGTCCGCACAATAAGAACGGTTCCTATAAACTGACCACATTTGGAAGTTTATAAATATTTTTCTCTCTGTACCTTATAGTAATATTTCCGTATTTTTCCGTATTGGGTAAGTGTACGTTTTCGGAAATTTTCGTTTATTAATAATTTTCAGTTTAACGAGATTATTCGGAGCTTCAATATGTGAAAAAGGACTATAAAGGGATATATAATTGATGAAACAGCGTCATTGAGCTAAAAAATAATGTATA
>JAXQGP010000015.1:0-61984 GCA_037040125.1 Kazachstania sp. M6911
AGACGAATATACGTTGATCATAATAACATAATATTTTGTACACTATTTTTAAGAAATGGAATCTAATAATAAAATGAGTTTACAATAAATTATGACTGATCTCAGGAAAAGCTGTCTCTCATTTGACTTATATAGCTTTACAGAACCAAGCTGGGCACAACTATATACAATAATATTTTTATTGATTTTATTATTCTTTTGGTTCCATGGGGAAAATAAGATACTTAATTCAAACTTCTTAATTGATGTAACTCTATGTAAAATTTTGACTTTCATCCTTTCAGAAGTATTGCTCATGTTCTATAGTTGTCCAAAAGTTAAGGTATTTGTTGGTATAGCAGTACGTCTGACGGTAATACTATCGTGTATTGAGAATTATAAACCAGAAATTCGTAAAGGCTAATCAACAATTTTGTATGGTTGAATTCCATTTCTATACCAAGTTACTTTTGTATATTTCAGAGATCATATCGAGGGTCTAATGATAATTTAATCGAACCTAATATGAAAGATTCTATATAACTATGTATATATATTCACACCCACATACCTTACAGGTGACATTGCGTGATAACAATTTGTACATCAGTTCGAAGTATCTCTCCAAAATGTTAATAAATTATCAAATGTATTCATTATTCATTGATCACATCGTTCTGTGCATTGTTTTGTATATATTTCTTATTGTATACTATTTCTTCTCGCTCTGCGATTGTCTAAGCCGCAGCGTTTGTTTACCATTGAGAAAACAGGTCATGAACCCTTTTAATGAAAATCAATACAGTAGTTCTGATCTGATTGATAAAAGATATACCATCTTTCAATAAAAGTAACAGAGTTCTCAGATATATGAATGAGCTCATTAAAGAGAGATTTATTACTTAATTGTACTTCATTATATTTTATTTCTGCACAGATTGTGTAGGGTACGACTGGAAATTGACCCATTGTAACATTTTAAAGCAACGATCGTTTATCATAAGATCTATCCTCGAAAAGAAATAATTCAAGTATCAGATCCCATTTTCAAATAATAGAGAATATTATACATAAGATCTTAGGAAAATTCCGACTTTATTGATATGTATAGTAATCATAGTAATAGTGATACTAATCAGTACTCATCCTCTGGTAGGAAAAGAGAAGATAACATACAATTACCTAAACTACCTCCTTTAAGAACGAGACAATCAATGGATAGTCAAACAAGTTCAAGAACAGATTATAAAAATGTACCAGTTACTCCTGTACGAAGTATATCGAATTCGATTGATTCTAATCGTCATGAATATCCTTCTTCAATAAATACACCTGTAAGTAACGCTAGAAGTCCAATTACAAGACAAATGAATTCAAGTAAACGTTCTACAATAAAAAGAAGACCACCTCCACCTTTACCCACTCGGTCATCAACAAATTCATACGATGCATTTGTAACCACAACACCATCTCAAAACACATATGATAAAACGCGACATAATAATGATACATCTCCATATGATCTACCATTCGTGAAAACACCTTCAGAAAGGAATAATACATATGATGATAACAACTCCACAAATCAATATTCTGCTTTTGTAGGAGACGTTGAATATGAATCGATAACAACACCAGTTTCAAAAAATCTACAATCTACCAACCCATTTAATAATAGTCCTACTCCAAAATATGGTAGTTTGACCCCAACATATACTACACCAAGCTCAGGAATGACAATCGATGCAGATATTGATACAGATATTGGGTTTTATGGTAAACCACCACCTCCTTTACCTGGTTCAAGAAATGTTAGTGGAGTAAGTAGAAGATCAGATGCAGTAGAGAGTCATTATTCGGATTCAAATTATACATTTAATAACTCTAGCGCGAGACACAGTAGTTATAATTCATTCTCTGGTGGTAAACCATTGGAGATGATACCAAGTATCACAACTCCAACACAACCCTTCCATATTGATTTCTTAGATGAAAACAAATTGTATCAATGCTACGGTGTATATTATCTCTCAGATATATATGAATGGATCCTAAAGATTTATTTCGAGTGGTTTAATGAATATGTGTTTGGCAAAATTGAATTTTATCAAGTTGTTCAAAGATTATTAGAGTTTCAAGTTCCAAGTTCATATGATCAGGATACAATTGATTCCAATGTTGATAAAATTATAGAGTCCTTGGTGATACAGGACGCTGTTAGATTCGAAAAGACTGGTAAACCTTCTCTTTCCTCTTCACAAAATTTTAATAAGACTGTGGATACGATAGATGCAGAATTTACAGTAATTACTGGTGGGCTTGATATTCAAGGTGTTTTCACTGAATTATTACCATGTTACTCATTTGCGGATACAAACTATGATCAAGAATGTCCATCTATCTGTTATTCATTTTCATGTATGAATAGTCATTCTCACAACGAAAGAAAAAAGGTGAAAATAGCTGATATTATTAAGAAACCATTGGGTTTGTGGACAGATTATTGGCATATTTCTTCTGAGGAATTGACCGAAATTGACCCTCATGAAATTCAAAGACAAAGTTTTATATTTGATTTGATTATATTGGAGGAAAGATCATTAAATATGGCGAACGCTGCGGTAGAGATATATGGTAAAAGGTTTGATTCAAACTTACTTCCCGATGAACCAAACTTTTCTCAAATGGCATTCGATATCTTTAGACCATTGATTAATATTCATAAGACATATATTCTGGAACCAATTTTTCAAAAGATTGAGACAAAAGGAAAATTTATAGATGGTATTGGGAAAATATACTTAAAATGGTGTCATGAGGCAAGGGAAGCATACCTTAATTACGCAAAATCGATGGCAACAGTACATGAAGTTATTAAATGGGAGAAAGAACATAATACTAAATTTTCAAAATGGTTGAATGAAGTTGATCATTCGCCAGAGATTACCAGATCTAAGATGTATTATGATGTAATATTTTTCGGTGGGTATTTTAAATCTTTACAAAATATGACCGTTACGTTAAGCTCCATATTAAAAGTTACGGATCCATCAGTAGAAGATCATGATTATTTAATAACTGTGATAAAAGATATTGAAAAATTGAGTTCAGAAGTTGATAAAGCTCACGGTGATGCTATTGATCATAGAAAATTATTAAGATTCTCAAGCCAATTGATTAAGGACAGTGCGTCGAAAAGTAATTCGCTTGGATATTCAAATGTTATGAACTCTAGTAAGTCGGAAGTGCAATCATCGGAAGTTACCAATGATTCATTGGACTTGGGTATCAATCTTCCACAGAGGAAATTGATATTAAGTGGGAAAGTATCGAAGAAAAGAGAACTTTGGTTAGATCCAGTCCCTGTATTTTTAGTATTATTGGATAATTATGTCTTAGTAACTGAAGAAGTTTATAAAAACAATACTAAGAGATATAAGCTGATAGAGAGACCTATACCTATTGATTATTTAAATCTTGAAAAGAAGGTTAAATATGAAGATTCGCAAAGTGTACTTACAACCAATACGAGAGATTCAAAGGTATATAATTCAGCGCCAAATCCGACTCCACTTACAGGTACAAGGCCAACATTACTTAATGCAGCAAGTAATATTTCATCAACAATGCTTTCACCGACAGAAAGAGAAACAAGGACAGGTATTTCAAATATTCAACCACCAGAATCTGAACTGTCTTTTAAGATTAGAAACACTGCAACCAATGAATCCATAACATTCATTACTTCGAATATCAATGAGAAGGATCTATGGATCAAAAATATTATGGACACCCTAAGAAGAAATGAAAATAAGGACAATAAAAATGTACTAGATTTTTCTATAGTTTCTACTCAATTCTCATATTCAGATAAGGAAGCGCCTGTCAACTTACCAGTAGCTCCGGAAGGTTCCGAAATTGATACAGCTTTGAAATTATATGCTTCTAAAAATAGAAAGAATACAATTTTAGAAAAATTCCCAATGGTAACAAATATCTTATGTACTGATACATTTGAATTTGAAGGTGAGAAATTTTTATTTGTTGCTACTTCTAATGGTATATTGGTCAGACTTGAAAATGGGGTGGAATCACCGTTTGTGAAAGTGATTCAATGTTCCTTGGTTACAAGAATGGAAGTTAACCAAAAATTAGGATTATTATTTGTGTTAGATGACAGAAATCTCTGTTATTTTAATATCCCAAGTATATTTGGCGCTTATTATGATAGAACGAAGTTCCTATCTAACAATCTGATAATTGGTATAGTTCTTCGGGATAAAGTTGGATACTTCAAGTTCGCTAAGGATTTTGGGCACTCTAGACATCTACTATACGAAAGAAAGGGAAAAGTTGTAATATTGACGCCAGAGTTTGATAATATTTCCAACATATTTAAATATTTCAAGGAATATAAAGAGTATAAATTGCCTTCGAATGGGTTAACGAGACTTGAAATTGACGATATAGTGGCATTCAAGAAAAGTTTTATTGTTTGTACATCAAAGGGGGCTATATTATACCATGATGATTTCTGTGATGAAGGGGTTTCATTACCTAATTTTTCCAATGATTCGTCGATTAAAGGTGAATCTGGTAGTAGTTTGTTCAATTCTACGTTATTTAAGTCAACAGGTGATATTACAACTGAATCTGGATCTCCAAAGGTTAAAATGGCAAGTTATGTGAAAAGAGATATTGCAACAAATAAGACAAGACCATTGACATGTTTCCAGATGAACGATGGTAGTGGTAATTTATTAATAGTTTATGATGAAGCTGTTGTTAAGATTAACAAACATGGTGAAATACCTAATTGGACCAAAGACATTCTAATCTTGGATTTTTATTGTACCGGAACATGTTATTATAAAGATCATTTAATATTGGTTGGTGATAGTTTGATACAAATATATTCTTTAAGAAATTTTTCTGATAATATGACATTAAGTGATATTATACCTAATCAAATTATTAAAGGTAAGAAGGTTTCACTAGTCAATTCATCTAGGACAGATAAATTTAATGTGGTACTAAGTCATCCAGATATCCCGAGTAGACAATTATTGATGACAGGCGATATCGTAGGAGAGCATGCATAGGATTGGATGCTGATTGTTTATAACTTATATTAAGATATTTAAAAAGGACAATTAAATTTTTTGCTTATATATTTTTGAATTTATAATTTTTTAGGTTTGGTGACAGTGTTTACATATGCGAACATCACCAAAAATGTAAATATTCGTACAGAACTATAAAAATTTGAGTCACAATCCTTGAGATCAATGAATAAATAGAATAATCACGATAGTTATACGTAGTGAAACACTGCTTAATGGTTCTTTGATGCCAATGCAGGAATTAACTTGAACATATTATTGCTTTGAAAGCTGGGTTGAGTAACTTGTAAAGTTCTATACACCGCAGACATCATAACGAACATGGAATAGATTGTTGGAAGGGTTCTGGGAGTTGGGTGCAACCATTTCATAAGTTTCGTTCATTACTAAAGGTTCACTATGAGAATTCGATTCTGTAGTCATCAATACTCAAATATGTATGAACCTATATTGGATAAGTGTAGATATGCCATGATATTACAAATACTTAGATACTTTGTTATAAGAGCGTTATTACAGATATTTATGTTTACTAGTTAAACGATGCCACCTTTGACCTTACAAGAGAATAACAACCGTTAACTGTCTCAAGAGCATCCACGGGATATCTTTGGGGTGACTAGATATTTCAGGTAGATAGAGAGCCCAAATTGACCCATGGGTCAATAGTAGTCATTACTCGAAGTGCCAAAGTTAGTAATTATTTAACATTACTAACTCAACTGGTGGTACTACTCTTTTCAATAATCTTGTTTCTGAATTACTATCATCCCTTGCCTCATACGAGTATGTATGTTTCGGAAATTGACCTGCTGTGGGAGTGGGACTATCATACATTACTAATGGTAAAGTAACACACAGCTTATTATAGGAAAATAGTTTCATTTTTGGAATAAAATGGCAGTAAAGCTTAATCAGAACGATCAATATAGAGACATTAACCATTCGTATCGGTGAACCATCTTGAGAATTTCTGGGATTTCAGAGTACAGTTTTATATATTCGTAAAGTTATACTCAATCAAGCTACTGCATTATTCGTGTAGAACGTAACTAGAACTAAATGGATAGTTTACATTACACCCAGTTACGTTTGTTATGGCATCATAACCACAATTGGTAGCGCTATCTTATTTTACTTTGTGTGTATTTATTTAATGCATCTAAAGCGCTGTAGTTAGCCCATACCAAAACTTTCAATAAAAGTGATGGACCTGACCGTAATAATTAAAGGAGTATTTATTTCTAATCAAATTGTCAGTTTAACGCATTCGTTAACGTTAAAAATCCAATTGTATACCAACTATGGTTTATTCTTAATGTATGAGTCCATCCAAACGAAAATTTCAAGACAAAACTAATCAGATATAAGAAAACTGAAAAAATTATATATTTCAGATGAGACAAAGAGCAAGAGTTGATTGATCATAAGGTAGATTCATACCTAGAATTATCGTACAAAGTTGTGAAATAATATGAATATTGATACGATTCTTTACAATGTCATTCTTCCGTGTTTAAGATGCCCATATATACTACTGGCACCGTTTCCAGTTATTCCAAACTGGGCTAGAATCATATCTATAGCATACGCCTTCATATTAAAACTGTTCACTCATTTGAACGACTATTATAAGACTAGAGGATCAAAGAAATGGGACAATTTGAAAGATATCCAAAATAGTGTGGTTGTGATATCTGGAGGTAGCGGAGGATTAGGTACATCATTGATCACAACAATCTTACAGAAATTCCCAAATGTTACAATTATAAATATTGATATAGTTGAGAATGAAATTAAGGATCCAAGGGTAAAGTTTTACCAATGTGATATGTCTGATCCAATTGCAGTAACAGATATACTTTACCAAATCAAAGAAGAATATTTGAATCAAATCAATTTAATCATCAATAATGCAGGCATTAGACAAGCGTTCAAGGACGTAAAGGACATACATAGAGAAGACATGGCTAAAATTCTTCAGATCAATTGTTTATCACCATTAGAAATAATAAAAGAATTATCTCCAGGGAAAGAAAGTAATAGACAATGTTACATAGTGACTGTAGCGAGTGTTCTTGGTATATTAAACCCATATAAAGTTGCCAGTTATGCATCTTCCAAAGCTGCGTTGATATCATTACATCAATCATATGAACAAGAATTAAGGGTCCTCAAGATAGATAACGTGAGAACATTATTAGTGTTACCGGGACAGCTCAATACCAGGATGTTTTCAGGGTTTAAACCACCAAGACAATTTTGGGCTCCTACACTTGATACAGCACAGTTATCTGAAGATATCATACAATACTGTGAGTCAGGTCAAAGAGGTACACTTAACGAACCCTTCTACACATATTTTGCCCATATATTAATGTCGTTGCCGTACGTTCTTCAAATTTGGATCAGGAATTTTTCACAAATCGACGATTGCTTACCTACTGAGTAGATGCAAATGGTTATCACATAAATGTATATACTTATATATATCCTATACAATAGAATAACACCAACCAGTCAAGTATACCCCTTCAAAATTCTTTGCTATCGATGGTTTCTGTTATTGATCATCAATGCTGTATGCCCTTTACTATGTGAAGACACCTTAGTGAGCAAAAAAAGTTGATGAAGCGTGGGTGGCTTTCACGATGAACAGAATAACAAGGAACGAACAAAGTACCACACGATTTAGTGTGAACTCAAGGAAACACGTTCTTGTCTGTAATGTACCCTTTTGGAATATTGATAAATATTGATACACGTTTCTTATATTAGGGATTAGATATTTCTCTACTGAACTTTTATCAATTTCGTGAATCTGTGAGGGAGAAGTTTCTCGAAGGTTATGCGTAATATACTATCCATTTCCCTGCATTTCCTTTCAATAAATTCAGAAGAGTGGTAAAATAGTTAGTCTAATCATCGGTACCAGAATAAGTTTAGATTGTTTTCCATATAAAAAGAAAACACGAAAATAAAAAACGATAAGATAACTTATACTTGATCAGATGAGCTCAACCAATATCAAAGACACCAAAGGAATGGTGTCTGATAAGGATACAACAATGTCTTCATCTAGCAATAAAAGTGATAACAGCAGTAATGCTTCAAAGGGTAAACAGAACTCGAATAAGAGGAATAAGAAACCAAATAAAAGTAGTAATAGTAATAGACCTCCAAAGAATAGTACTCAAAATCAGTCATCCTATCATGGGAGACAAGGACAATATAAAAGGAAACAAAATAGTCAATATCGTCAACTTGATAATGATACCAATGCAACTAATTTTAATTCATCTATTGAGGATGAGATTGTGAATGGGAATTTCAAATTAAGAGGTAGAAGAACCCAAGTTTCCATTAAACATTTGTTGGATTTTAATTTACCAGAAATCGAAAGAAACAAGGACGATGACAGTGCATATAAAAGAGTTATTAATAAAAGAAAAGGACAAAATAAAGAACATATCCACCTTTCTGGTGACTCGTTTATTAATGTTAACTCAAGATTTTTAGTGAAACAGCATGGTGATTATAAAGAACAAATGAATAATCCAAATGTACCTCTTCTAGATTCAGAAATCGTAAGAGTAGTTGTATCAAAAGGTCAAAGTTGTCCTATATGTTTGAGTGAAGAACCTATTGCACCAAGAATGGTTGCATGTGGCCATATCTTTTGTGCTAGTTGTTTAATAAATTTCTTTTCTATGGAGGAGACAATCACAAATAAGGATACAGGTTACAAAAGGAAGAAAAAGTATAAAGACTGTCCTTTATGTGGTAATATTATTAGACCACAAATTGTTAAAGATGCTATGTTTGAAGATGAATTCTCAACAACAAAGACAGAAGTACCTACAGTCGGTTCTACTGTCGATTTGAAACTGATGTGTAAACCACATGGCCATTTATTACCGTTACCTACTGAGTTAAATATAGATCCAAGGAAAATTGGTGATTTCCCAAATTTCGATTTGAAGGGCGTAACCCCTTATAGTCATATTATGAAATGTAATACCAGTACAGAATTAGAATTGTTACAAAATGATATTGATTGTATTAATACCCAATATGAAATAGATCAGGCATTATTTAACGAGGATAAGAAGTTTGTGAATTTGGCGGTGAGTTCAATAAATGATAAAATTGCCACTGTACTTTCAGAGAATCATGACGAGAATGATCTTGTATCATCAACGAAAGACAATCTATCGAATTTAAACATAGGAAATACGAGAGATTTCGATCTGAGGAAAAAGTATTCAGACTCTAACGCCTTCTATTTCTACGAAGCTGGGTTTGATTCAAATACAAAATTCTATCTATCACATCTAGATATTAAGATTCTACTAAGTACTTTCAACTCATATGATGCATTCCCAGACACATTAAATATCCAAATAGAAAATATTCATTATGGTACCATTGTTACTGAGCAGCTAATCAAGAGATTCAAATATATTGGCCATTTGCCATTAGGAACAGAATTAGCATTCATTGATATTGATTGGCGTAAGATGGTTGATATTGTACCTCCAGAAGTTTATGTGGAATTTGCTAATGAATTGAAAAATCGTCGTAGACAATACAATAGAAGGAAACAAAAGGAAGATCTAGATAAGAAAATGTACGAACAGAAGCTTGAAGAGGATCAAATGAGATTCTATCAAGAAGAAAACGGTACATCTCAATCCTTAAATGAATCATCTGTTGATCTAAGTGAAATATTAAATTCATCAAATCGTTTAGATTCCTTATCAGCTACAACATTGTCATCGATATCACAAGCCAAAAATGAATCTTTAAAGAAGAATAAAGCAAAAAATTACGAAGAGACAACGATATGGGGTACATCGATCTCAGTCCAACAGGATGAAAAGACCTCTAAGGAAAACAAAGAATTTGAAGAGATGTTATTACAAAGAATTAACGATGATAATGACGAGCAATCAAGTTCTACAGATACCACACAAGGAAAGGGTAAAAAGAAGAAGAAGAAAGGGAAAGTACTACTGTTTAGTACCTGACCTGTACACACATCAAAGACTGCCCAATTTGAAAAAAAAACAAAGATAACAACAACCGTTGACTAACATGCTTATCAAGTAAGTTGGTCCGCATGCATTTAATAAATATATAATATATATATATATACATCATACATACATTTAGACATACCAAATAAACAGTAGATCTACATCTCATGAACTTATCATGATCGTAGAGGGACTACAGTACTTCGTTATAATACTCACTGTACAATACGCGGTATTTTCTATTCGTCTGTGTTTATTTTTCTTAAACGGCCGAACGCCGGTTCAGAGAGTTCCAAGTGAAACAACTTATTCGACAACAAACAACAGCGAGACAGTTGCAGTTGCAAGTACGACTCACTCAATAGTTGTAAGATAGAATACGGAAGTTCATTAATCGAGATATAATTGTTCAATTACTCTGTTACAATAAGTAAGTTACAAGTAAATTCTCTATTTTTGGGTTAGAAAAAAAAAAGGTAACGAACAATCCAGTTATACAGGCTCGAAATTAGGTAATATGAGTGGGAAATTTGTACGTGCATCTAAATATAGACACGTCTTTGGTCAAGCTGCTAAGAAAGAATTACAATATGAAAACATTAAAGTCACTAACAATGCTTGGGACTCCAATATTTTAAAGACAAACGGTAAATATATCTCTGTCAATTGGAACGCTTCCGGTGGTGGTGCATTTGCTGTTATTCCAGTTGGTGAAGTTGGTAAATCCCCTGATCAAGTTCCTTTATTCAGAGGTCATACTGCTCAAGTCTTAGATACTGATTTTGATCCATTCCACGATCAAAGAATCGCTTCTGGTTCTGACGATGCTAAGATCTGTATTTGGGAAATTCCAGAAGATTATTCATTCCATAACTATGTCAATGAAGATGGTGAACCAAAGGATATCAAACCAGTTAAGATTCTAAGTGGTCACTCTAGAAAAGTTGGTCATGTTTTATTCCATCCTGTTGCTGAAAACATCTTAGCTTCTTCTTCTCTTGATTATACTGTTAGATTATGGAACATTGAAACCGGTGAAAACATTATCACTTTGAAACATCCAGATATGGTTACCTCTATGTCCTTCTCTTACAATGGTGAACATATTGCTACTATTTCTCGTGATAAGAAATTAAGAGTTTGGGATATCAGAAAACAAGAAATTGTTAGCGAAGGTCAAGCTCATACGGGTGCTAAAAATCAAAGAGTTGTTTGGTTAGGTAACTCCGATAGATTAGCTACTACTGGTTTCTCCAAATTAAGTGATCGTCAAATTGGTATATGGGATGCTTTCAACTTAGAAAAGGGTGATCTAGGTGGTTTCTACAATGTTGATCAATCCTCAGGTATACTAATGCCATTCTTCGATGATAGTAACAAAATCTTATATTTGGCTGGTAAAGGTGATGGTAATATCAGATACTATGAATTCCAAAATGATGAATTATTTGAATTATCTGAATTTCAATCTACTGAACCACAAAGAGGTTTTGCGGTTATTCCAAAGAGATTAATTAATGTCAAAGAAAATGAAGTCTTTGGTTGTTATAAGACTGTTGTCGATCAACGTATCGAATATGTTTCATTCCGTGTCCCAAGAAGAGCTGAAGAGTTCCAGGAAGATATCTACCCAGATGCTCCATCTAATCAACCTGCTTTAACTGCAGAAGAATGGATATCGGGTAAAGAAGTCGATGGTCCAATCTTAATGAATATGAGAGCTGTTTATGATGACACTACACCAAGTTTCCATGCTGCTGAGAAACAATCTACTCCAGAAGTCACAAAGACTCCTGAACCAGTGAAAAAGGAGGAACCAAAACCTGTCGAAAAGGAGGAACTAAAACCAATGAAGAAAGAAGAACCTGTCAAGAGTGTCTCCCCAAGTCCTCCAAAGACCGGTACATTAGACGATTTGAAGGAAGATGATTCTGTCAGTAACTTATTAAAGAAATCTTCAGACCTAGATCAAATTAACAATGCTGAAGACCCATCTAAGGAAGAGTCTACATGGGATGATGAAGATGATAAACCAATTGCCGCTCCTGTAGTCGAGGAACCAAAACCTGTTGTCGCCAAGAAGGTCGAAGAACCAAAGCCTGTTGTCACTAAAAAGGTTGAAGAACCAAAACCTGCTGAAAAGAAGCCTGCTGCTGCTGCCGCTGTTGAAACCCCTAAGAAAGAAGAAACTACCACAACTACATCAGCTGCCCCAGCATCCGGTGCCAAATCTCTTGGTTTGAAACAATCCGTTGAAAAACTATCCTCTTTAGTCTTACATCTAGAAGATGTTGTTAAAAACTTGACTGAGGCTAACATCGCAAAGGACGACCGTTTGAAACAAGTTGAAAAGAAGCTAGAAGACCTACTTCACAAGAAATAAACTCTGTAATGTTAATGATATGTAATACAAATAACTTTTTATATCCTAAGACTTTCAAATAATAGATTTATAATCATTTTACTCTTAAGGGAAATGATACTGACTCTCTGTATCAAATCGCGAAAACGCCATACAATTTCACAAACAATTAGTTTCCCCTGTGTGAAAGAAAACAGAACGGGAAGGGAAAATAGTTGCGGAAGGCGAAAATTTTGAAGGATGAGGTTGGCTATGGGGGAACGAAAACAAGAAATTTTGTATAAATAGGACCACTTTTGACCGGAGATGCTATCACAATTTGTGGTTTAAATAGTTTATACTTCTAGTCTCAGGGACTCTTTCATGTTATTGTTTTATAACTTATAACACCAAAGAAATTTTATTATTATAGATATATTTTCATACAAGAAATCTATTATTGTGTAGTACTGTCGATTATCCATTTCAGTAGACTGGATATTCATTACAAGAAGACAAAACTACAGGATTAATCAAACTACCATAGATTAATTCCCATTTCTTTTAATCTTTTTCTATTCAACAATTCCAATTTGGTGATAGGATAACTTTTTTTTTTATTCATACAATTTTCTATATTTGCATTTTACATCATATAAACCTTCTTAATTTTACTGCATTTTAAAATATTCCTTCGATCAGAATTATTTTATCACTAATTTTCAAACATATAATTCATAAAAAAGAAATAAAACAAATTTAACACCAATAAAAGTGAAAATATGGAAGCACCAAACCCTGCATATGCGGCTATTTATGAAAAAGCTGATAAATATTTACCTTATATCAAAGAAATATATGAAGGTAAGAGTCAAAATAACCAAGAAGCTAGTCTCCTGTCCGGCCTTATAGAAATTTTAAAAGAATTACCTC
Organism: Kazachstania sp. M6911; assembly: GCA_037040125.1. NCBI lineage: Eukaryota > Fungi > Ascomycota > Saccharomycetes > Saccharomycetales > Saccharomycetaceae > Kazachstania > Kazachstania sp. M6911. The sequence continues at coordinate 13,416 of JAXQGP010000015.1, forward strand.
CAGATTTCCATTTGTTTTGTGATCCACATATTGGACAACTTGCCATCTTTTGTTTAACTTTATTATCATTCCCAGATGATGCTGCTAGAAAATGGTTATTTGATACTTATAATCCAATATTATCTAAATGTGAGAAATGTATATTGCAATTCACTCGCGGTACTTGTAACATGTTACAACATTTTGCTATTCAAAGAAATTTACCTCATGATCGTGTTTATAAATTTAATGGGTTGGTTACAGAATGGCGTACTGAAACATGTATACCAATTTTAAAAAATATTCCTATCAGTGAGGATAGGAAGACGATAAATATTACTACAGCTGTTCGTTGTGCAATGTTTGAAGGGTTATGTAATCCTCATATGCTACGAAACAGCCCAGCATATAATGAAATTTTCTCAGTAATATTTAAATACATGTACGATTCAAAATATGAACTATTAGATTTGAAATCAGATACTTCTATAAAGACTCTACTGGCTGGTACGATATATTGTTGGTTTAATGGTACACAGGAACAAGAAAACTGGTCTAGAGATTTTTTGATCAAATTACACAAAGATCCTGTACGATTCACTAAGGATACATTAACACCAGATATTTTGGAGGAAACAGCAAACCAAATCTTATTCATGGAAGATCCAACTCATTGGAATACAGATCTTATCGCAAAATTTTGGAAAAAAATTACTCCAATCCTTGTTCTATTCGAAAAGGATGTATTTGAAGAACATTTTATTATACCTAAAAATATTAATTCATTAAAAACATCATATAAGTTCAATATCGAATCCATTTCCATGCTATGGTATAGACATTTATCAATTAACATACCGAACAAACCATTGGATTTCCTGTTAAGAGCATTAAGTGTGTTATTAGATAAGTTACAAGATAAATTCTGGGATGTTATCAGTCCTTATACATTCCATAACATCATCGAATTCATATTTGATAGAGATCTATTTGCAACCAAACTGATAATAATACAGAATACACGTATCCCCGATGATGACGTAGAGACATACTTTAGTAATGAATGTTCCATAACAGATTTAATATCTTGGAATCTACCATTTTATTTTTCGTTATCAGAATCTAAAAGGATTCAAATGGTGAAAAAGGTATCTGTTGCATTTTTAGGTATTGTAGGTAGATTACAAGGTTTAAATTCAATTGCTAGATTATTTCTGGTAAGTTCTGCAGCATCTTTACTAAATGCCATTTTAACAATTAAAGAAGAAGAAAGAGGAGGCTTATACATTAAGGACGATTTCCAAACAATTCTTCTAACAAAAAGTGACTCTAGGGCATTATTGAATAATAGTTTAGTTCAAGATATTGCTATCAATTCTGCAACAAATGCTGCTATTGCTTATCCCGGTGTAGGAACTGCTGTATATTCTGTAGCAAAATCAGTAATGGGCGTATTATCGAAGTGTATAGATTTTGATATTCTCTTGTTGTGTCAAAGGACTTACAAGTTATATTCTGGAAAAGCTGTTAGTGAATTATCTATACCGTTATTATTGATGGAAAAATTAAATTCGAAGGTTCAATTAAGCTCTTTTGAAGATGGTCCACTTTTAGCAGAATATTTACTAATTTCGATGAGAAATATCAATGGACTGCTAGTCATTCCTGGAAGAACACCTGTCATTCAAAAGCATAATGAAACTGTTAAGAAATTTTTGGAACTTGCGACAAATTTGATTGGTAAATTCACAGATATACTTCCAAATAAATTATCTGAAATCTTGACTGAAAAATACGCATCTCAAGGGTTTTGGTCATGTATCTTCTCATCAGATGCTCAATTATATCAAGTTACTACGAATATTTTATATGATACGTTCGATGTTGTAGGTAGATTGGAAGGTATCCAAGCAATTATGAATACAAGTTTAAATTATCAGCTAATATCAATTAACACAGTTTTAAGACAACTTATTAGATGCGAATTTTATGAACCTTGTCCAAGAGCAATTAGAGTTTTAATGGATATATTAAGTGCATTTTCAGATCCAATAAATGGTATTATATCGAACTACGATAACTTGAAGGATGAAAATACAGACAAAGAGATTATTGCATTCTGGCAATTATCGTGGGCATTCTTAGATACAATTTATAGATGTACATTACGTTGGGCCTCCAAATATGATTATTCCGAATTAGAAAACTTTACGAAAGATACATTAGAGTTAAGTCGTTCCTTTGTGAATTCATTCAGAGAATTTTCCGATATTATAACAGAACCTGGTGTAGATTTATTTGATAGTGTAGTAAAGACATTTAAAAATATGTTGTATTGGTTAAGATTAAGTGATGATGAGTTACTAGAATCTTGTGTAAGATTAATTACCAGTGCAACAGATCTTGCTTTTGAACGTAAAATGAAATTTGATAACGAAATTGTAACATCTTTAACACAATATGCTATAAAAGCCAAAAAACATTCCAACAAATTAAATGAGAATCAAACATCCGAAATATTGACAAGGGCTAGATTATGCAATGCTGACTTAGTAGATTCTATTGTAGGAGAGGTAGAAAAAGCCCGTAAAGCAAAGGAACAAGCAACACATACCTCAAGGTTGCCTGGTCTTGATGAATCAAGGGTGGACTTTTTACAAAGAAAGGCAACATCATCCTCGATCCTTGGGAGACCAAAAGTTACCCAACCAAAGATTACAAATTTTGGTGTTTTCAAATCAAGTACTGATGTGGATCTAAAAACTAAGAAAACTTTAAAACCGATGTCAAGAATGGAATTAGCAAGAAAACAATTAATGAGTAACCGAGTTGTACATCCACCTAGTGAAGCTGCATTCCATACAAAATCAAAATCTAATGTTAGAGGAGGAGATTCTAGTGACAGTGATAGTGATGAAGAAGGTGATATCGAAACAGCCCGTGAACTTTTTGCATCTGCAAAAGCAAGAGGTAATACTATTGAAACTTTGGATATTAATGGTAAGAAAATGAAAAGAAACAGAAAGCAAGATATTGCAAAGATGGAAGAAGAAAATATGAGAATAAGATTAAACGTAGACCTTAACCCATTATATGACACTGTTTTACGTTGGAACTATGCAAGACAAAATGAATACCCTGACGATAAAACCTCAGATTACACTGATATTAAGGATAAATTTTCTTCTGCTGCTGAATATAGACAGATTGTAAAACCTTTGTTGCTATTAGAATGCTGGCAGGGCCTTTGTGCTGCTAGGGATAGAATAGATAATACACCATTTACTGTAGTTGTTGGTAATAAAACAGCCATATCCGATTTTTATGAGGTTTATACATCCTTGCCAAAGACGTTTTTAGAAAATAGTAAAATTACGGAATCAGATTTAATTGCCCTAGCGTACTTCCCAGATTTACATCCAGGCCAAACCCCAACCAATGATAACTTTAGAAGGGCCGAAAATTCTTGTCTTGCTAAAATTCGTTCAATTAATTATACCAAAAATAATGCTGTAGATCTAACATTAAGAATTCACAGAGACCATCCATTTTCGAAATTTTTAGTTTTGAGATCAGAAATACATGCTATTAAGGTTATGCAAATGACAACTGTGGAAAGAGAATATCAAACATTAGAAACTTTAGAATATTATGATTTAGTAGACCAAATATTAGCAGCACAACCCTCACCTCTAGCTAAAATATCGCCAAATGAGGTTGCTACAGTAAAAAATAATTATAAACTTAACACCTCACAAGCTGAAGCTATTGTGAATACAGTCTTAAATGAAGGGTTTTCCTTGATTCAAGGACCACCAGGTACAGGTAAAACGAAGACCATTTTAGGTATTATTGGTTACATCCTTTCTTTGAGGCAATCATTACCTTCGAATGCCATAAAAGTTCCTACGGGAAATGGAAATAGTTCGATGGATCAAATGTTAAAAAAACAGAAAGTATTGATCTGTGCCCCTAGTAATGCTGCTGTCGATGAAATTTGTATTCGTTTAAAGGAAGGTGTTTATGACAAAACAGGTAATTTAGTGAAACCAAGAGTTGTTCGTGTCGGTAGGTCAGATGTAGTGAATGTTGCAATCAAAGAACTTACATTAGAAGAGTTGGTTGACAGTAGAGTTTCTGCCAAAAATCAAGAATATATGCAAAATCCAGAACTAGAAAAGAAATTCCAAGCCACCGTGATGAAAAGAAGAGAATTGAGAGATAAACTAAATTCTGAAGATGGTAAACCAGATAGTAAAATGTCTTCTGAAGATATAAAAAAGTTACAAACAGAAATAAGGGAACTAAGTAAGACACTTAACATTCTTGGTAAAGAAAGAGATGAACTTAGAGAACAGAATTCGTTAAATTTCAGAAAACGTGATATCGACAGAAGAAATGCACAAGCTAGAATTCTTGCAGAAAGTGACATTATTTGTTCAACATTATCAGGTTCTGCCCACGATGTTTTAGCAACACTGGGTATTAAATTTGACACGGTTATTATTGATGAAGCATGCCAATGTACTGAATTATCTTCAATGATCCCATTGAGATATGGAGGTAAAAGATGTATTATGGTTGGTGATCCAAATCAACTTCCACCAACAGTTTTATCAGGTGCTGCTAGTAACTTTAAGTACAACCAATCACTTTTCGTACGTATGGAGAAAAATGCGACCCCATACTTGTTAAATGTCCAATACCGTATGCATCCAGATATTAGTAGGTTCCCATCTCTCGAATTCTATAACGGTCGCTTATTAGATGGACCAAATATGGATATTATCAACAAAAGACCTTGGCATTCATGTCCTCCATTACAACCTTATAAATTTTTTGATATAGCAACTGGTCAACAAGAACAGAACAAGAAAACAATGTCATATGTTAATATAGAAGAGATTAATTTTGCGATTGAACTAATAAACTTTTTATTTTCAAAATATGATAGAGAAGTAGATTTCACTGGTAAAATTGGTATCATTTCTCCATACAAAGAACAAATGCAAAGAATGCGTAGACAATTTACATCTTATTTCGGTGGGTTTATTAACAAATTTATAGATTTCAATACTATTGACGGTTTTCAAGGTCAAGAAAAAGAGATCATTATCATATCTTGTGTTCGTGCGGATGATACCAAATCATCTGTCGGTTTTCTAAAAGATTTCCGTCGTATGAATGTGGCATTTACAAGAGCTAAAACAAGTCTTTGGATTTTGGGTCATAAAAACTCATTGTATAAAAACAGATTATGGAGAAATTTAATAGACGATGCTGAATCAAGACATTGTGTTCAGAACGCATATGCAGGCTTTTTATCAGGTATTCATTCTTTAAATAGAATCCAAGGAAAAAATTCCGTAGAGGATGATTCTTATAACCCATCAGATATCAGACCTGACGTTTCCAGAAAGAGACCAATTAATAACGATAATATAGAACCACAACCCCTACAAAAGAAGGCAAAGGAAAACTCTGTAGACTCGAAATTAGATAAAGAACCAAAGAAGGAGAAGAAGAACAAGAAAGATAAAAAAGATAAAAAAGATAAGAAAGACAAAAAAGATAAGAAAGACAAAAAGGAAAAGAAAGAAAAGAAGGAAAAGAAAGATAAGATTGTAGAGATGGAGAAGAATAATACAAGTTCATCTGGTACTAAAAGAAAATCGTCCTTTTTTGGTCCTGTAAAATCGAAGACTACGTCGGGAAATCCAGCGGTTGGTGTATATATCAATGATGACAAATCCAAAAATGAAAGACAATCGTTAAAATCTTTAAATAATAGACACCTTACATTTTCAGATGATATTATATCGATCCCTGACTCAGAGTGGAATGAACTTCCACCATCTAAGTCTTTTAAAAGACCATCAAAACCGGCAAGAAAGAAAACTGAAGATGAAGAACCTACCGAATCGAAAGAAAAAACTAGGAAGGAAAAATCAAGGAAAATTGAATCAAATAAAGAGAAAAGACCTGATGAAACGGATAAAAAATTGGAAAAGGATACTCCAGCAAATGAATCTACCGAGAACCTTAGATTGATAATTGATCGGAAGGAGCCACCAGTTATTACTAACGAGTCTAAGCTCCCACCTGAATACTTTTCTAAGGTCGAACATCAAAATAAAACTGTGAATACAAAGGAGAAACAGGTGTCTGCTCAAACGGAGGACGATTGTGATCCAACTAGGATGCTAACCGATAAACAACTGAATCAACGGAATGTAATTACTGTGGGTAATGAATTAAATACCAAGAAGCAAGAGAAGGTCCAAACTGTGGAACCTATCAACAGAAATGCGATGACAACGAAGGAGAATGAGAAGCTGATTACTGGTAAAATATCCCCTGAAAATAGAGATAATGATGTATTATCGAAGTCACGCCTGTTTGATTCACCTGTGGGTGAAGAGGTTGGTTCCAATCAATTTGAGAAGCCAGTCGGCTCTGAACCTAAAACACAGACAGGAAAAGAATATGCTTACGAGATAAATTTACCTAAACAGGACGCACGTCCTCGATCAAGTAGTCGTTATAATAGTTCCACGGTGAATTCAAGATTTAATGGTAATCAGGTATCTGGTATTGGTCTGAACTCAGACAGTAGTAGTTCTAATAGCCAAGATTCACGTTACAATAATGCTCCAACAACGAAAATCTCAACGAGCAGATTTAGTCCAAGTCCAACTATAAGTCAAGGATTCGCAACAGAAAACCAACGCTATTCTAGTTCTAGATATGACAGTAATACCGATAGAAATTATCAATCCCAGGCCAATACACCATATGACAATAATCTTGGTACTAGATACGGTGTCAACCCAGCAGTCAATAATGAAAGATATCATTCTCCAGGACTCAACCATCCTAATAATAGTTACCAAAATAACACAACTTACACACCACAACATAGAGAATATCAACCCCCTATGACCCCATACCAGCAACAAACAACTGGTATTTACCCACAAGGACAAATGCCTTCCTATCCTGTAGGTCGTCAATCACCTTACCCATCAGGTCCAGCGGCATATCAACGCCCCCCACCTGCTTTTCCTACAGGTCCGTTGCCATACCAGCAACCACAAGTACAATACCCACCAGGTCCAGCTGCATCCCAGCACCCGATGGGAAATAACGATACTACACAAGGTAATTCGAGGCCACGAGTCCCAAGTAACCCGTCTTCGAGATTAAACAGAAGAGCACCTCAGTCATCACCATTTATACCAAGAAAAAGAAAACCATTTAAATGAGATCAACCTTTTTACATAAAAGATGAATAAAAGATAACTAAGCATATAACATTTCATAGCATTAAGTAACTATTCATTAAATAGTTATCATTACAATAATTACATAGCGTTATTACTATATATACACATTACGTAGGAATTTCCATGAGAATAATAAGTAAAACCTCTCGTTATTATATCCTTTGGCGATCACAAGAAACATGAGAGGCGTCACATCGATAGAGATATTATAATCAATGAATATATTGTTCTTTTACATTTGCTTTCAGGAAACATTTTCGGTTTGAAACTTAAAACGACACAGTTCACTCTTGAAGTTGATCGCATGCACTGATCAGGGTTTCTTTCTCGTCTCTAATTAATGTCGAAACCAGTACCTGACCTCCCATTTGCTCTATTTTTTCCAAATGTTGAATTGATAATTGAATAATTTCTGTAAGATCCTCAGGATCGACTGGCCTATCACCATTTTTAGCAATTTCATGTTTTAATTTCCGTTCTAATGATATGACATCCTCCAAACATTCCGTCCATAACTCATTCTGTAAAGATAAATCGGAACTTTCGCTTTTGAAATCTTTCAACTGTTGTGATAACGTATCCCTCTTAATGTCAACGAACTCTACTTCTAATTCAATTTTCTCTCGAGCATTCTGAATTAAATCATCAATACTGTCCGTATTGTTAGGGGCAACTTTACTAGAAGCATTTCTTTTGGGTAATTTTATACCCGATTGTGCTAAAATTGAATCCCTCACTCGTTCAATCTTTTCAAGTTCTGCTGTTATTGAATTCCTTTTATGCCGTATCCTTCCATTTTGTAATTTTAATTCTGTCTCAATGAATTTCTGATCCTTCTGAATGTTGTTTAAAAGTGTCTGTAACACTTTAATGTCATTATTTGCTGCAACGTTAGCACTTTGTAAATATGTTATACATTTTAATGTATCCTCTTTTGTCATATCAACGGAGTCACCTATTTGATTCTGTTGAGAACGAATATGTTTATTATCGTCTATATTATAATTATCCTCTAGTCTGGCCAAAGATGTATTAGTAATTCCAATTAATTCAATATATTTGTTCATATCATTTCTATAATGGGTCTCAATAGTGAATTTATTACCTTGTGGTTTTGTCCCAGTGGCTGGAGAATTGGAATCAAAATCCCAAACTTGTCTCTCCTTTAACAATTCCATTTCTTTCGTTGAAAGTTCTAAAAGGTTCTGTCTCACTTCAACTAATTTCGTAATTTCATTTTTAAGTAAACCTGTGTGAGATATCAATTTGTCATTAATAGTTTGAAGATCTGAAAAACAGATCGATATATGTTCTCTTACCACATCTAATTGATTACCATCAGAAACATCCGATAATGCTTCCCTATGTGCCGTTACCAATTCTTTTAAATATTTTGTGATCTCCTCTTTCTGCTTCAGTAGTGTATCAAGCTGACTCATTTTCCTTAAGGAAATTCTCAATCAAATGAAGCAAATCTTATTCTGTCTAACTTACGATATTGTTTCTGATAATATTAAGCCCTTATTTACTCAAATATCAGCGAGAATTATTGTGATAAAATAGGTCATTGTCTTATTGGAATTCCTTTTATTGAAGTGGCCTTTCCTTGAAGCTTTATTAATTTCTATTTCTCACAATTGTGTCTTCATAATTCGAAACCCTATGTTAGGGCTTCAGACCGGTAATTGAAAAATTTTCAAATTTAAGTCATCTTATCTCATCGCAACCTCTAATTGATATTTAAATATCGTGAAAGAGACAGTCTTGGTATGTCAAAAGTTGTATATCAATACCTAGAATCCCATATAGAATAATATTAATATAAATATATCAATATGAGTACACAAACAATTGATGAAAGTGCCTTCGTACAAACTGTGGGTGATGCAGAAACACTTCAATTCGCCGATGAGAAACAACAAGGTCGTTTTGAATTAGGTGTCTCTATGTTAGTATACAGTTGGGATGCATTAGATATTGCTGTTGCGAATCAATGGGGTGGTCCAGATTCTGCCGATAAGAGAGATTGGATAACGGCTATCGTTATTGAGCTTTTCAAGACTAATAAGATCGTTGATGTTGTAATGGTCGAAGAGACATTACTGTATGCAATGGTTGATGAATTCGACACTAATGTTGAAGATGATACTAGTTTAATTGTAGCTAGTAATATAATTAAATTATACGAAGAATGTTATGCAATGAACTATAACAGAGTCGAAGAATTATATACCAAATATTTAGAAAAGGAAAAGAATAGACAAGGTCAACCAAATCAAAGAATTGTACATGTTCATGGTGATGATGACTCTAGTTGTGATGAAGACGAAGATGAGGATGAAGACATGATGGATTTAGTAGTAGAAGAGGAAGAAGTGATAGTAACAGCTCCAGAACCAATCATTGATGATGACGGTTTTGAATTAGTTCAAAAGAAAGGTAAGAAAAGATATTAGATCCATTCTTTGTAATATACACATATATTTAAATACAATTCATAATAACACATTTAATTAGAAGTACCCTGATAGAGACAAAGTTAATGTAACAACCAATGAATGAAAAAAAAATATATTATTTTTTTTTTAATTAAATAATTACAAACTTATATTAGGTATCATTTCATATAAATATATTAGGTTAAAACCTTTTTGGAGATGCAAATGCAAGGAAAGGATTTGCACTCAAAATAGGTGAATATTGTCTATTTTCATTAGTGTTTCTTGAATTATTACCATTACTACTATTACTATTGTCGGAGTTTTCACTACTATTAAAACGGAATCTTTTCAGTAATGAAGAAGTCATATCTAAGAAAGAAAATTCTTCTTTTTTTATAGTAGTAATTGGGAATAATGTAATATGGGTACCAACCCAAATATTTGTCTTGAATACACCTTCATCAACGACAAATGGTTCCGTATCACCTTCTTGAACAGATACCGGTTCTTCGCGAATAACATTTTCTGAATTTTCTGATTTATTAAATCCAGTCCAAGAGAATCTTGATAAAAATGAGGATGCATTACTACTTTTTCTAGAAAGACTATAACCCGTTGGTGCGTTTGTGGTTGTTGTCGTGTTTGGTATACTTATTGATGATACAGCAGAAGAAGTTCTAGAAAGTTCAAATTTCCCTGATGTGGCACCATTGTTCACAACTGGACTGGTAACGGTTTCATCTTGTAAATTTTGATTATTTAATGCATTATCTTGTGAGAAATAATTAATTAGAGTACTACCATTACTTTGAGTTCTTGTTAATTGTGAACCATGTGATGACCATCTTTCTAATAATGGAATATTTGAAGATGATGGAGCGGATCCTTGTCTCTTATTTGTGTTATTTGAATTAGTTTGTGTAGATTCATTTGATACGACATTTGAAGTATCGGTATAAGGTGACGAATGTGCTTGAAATACATCTGACCAAAAAATTTCTTCTAACCAATCGTTGAATACAGGATTTCTTCTCTTTGAAATTTTAAATTCTAATGGTTTATTAATTATAAATTCTCTTGATAATTTATTTTTGATTTTTTCATTGAAAATTGGTTCAAATTTTTCAATCTTTTCAATAATTTCAACATAATCTGAATTTTTTGACATTTTAACAATTTCAGGGAATTGTCTAACGAATAATTTTGTAATATCAATTAAAACTTTAAGTGTTGATGTGCCTGTCCATAATTCATTAAAATCAGATCTTTTTGAAGATTTTAATTTTGAATTTTCTGTTAAACCAATTGGCCATTTAGGTCTTAATTTCATATATAGATCCAGATCATTCATTATGAATTGTTTATTATAATCTGGATGTTCATAAATTTCATATTCCTTTGTATTTGTATTATTATTAGTTGATGTTGATCCTGAAGACGTGTGATTATTATTATTATTATTTGTTGTACCATTACTATTATCATTATTATTATTATCATTATTATTATCTATGGATGTGGAATTTGTTGTTACCATATATTTTGCACTATGATTATTTACATGATTCAATGATAATTTATTATTTTTTCCATTAGTTGTTGTATCATTAAAATTTTCATTATCATTAATTGAATCATTAGAATAATCCTTTATTGGTTTATTGAAAATTAAATAATTTTCAAAATCATTAATATTATTTTTCTCTATTTTAATTTCGAAATTTGAATCCATACTATCTTTATCATTATTTTCATCGAAATCGTTATCATCATAATCAGAATATGAACAATTAATTTGATCTTGTATCGATAATGAATTTGTTGGTAAATCTTTTAAAAATAACATATTATTAATATTTTTATTCATTGTTATAAAATTAATTGATTCCTTAATTTGTAATAAAACTTGATAATGTCTAGTTAATAAAAAGATTAAATTTTTTGATTCTTGATAACAAGTAGTAATATAAATTAAAATTGATCTTAATAAAATTGCTAAATTATCTAATTTAATTACAGGAGAAGTTAATTTTGATTGTTTTGATGAAATTGAATTTGCGAATGTTGATAAGAAATTTTTATTTGATAATTTTGATAATAAATTTAATAAAGCTAAAGTTGCATTATAACTTAATTTATCAGTTAAATTTGAATTTGAATTTTTAACAGATGATAATTGAACTAAATTTGAATCACTTGATGAAATTGATAAATTTTTAAGTGTCTTTTCATTAATTGGTAAAATATTATAAATAATTTCAAAATAAAAATTTTTCAAAATATTATTATTTTTAATATCTGTTGATGATAAATTTGATAAATGAATAATGATAAAATCTCTATAAGTTAAATTGTCAATATTTGAAATATTTGAAATTTTGAAAAAATTTGGTAATTTATTTGTATAATAATTACTTTTGAAAGTTTGTAATAATTTATGAAGTATTAATGGTTTATTAGTTAAAAATAAAGCTAAATTATAACATAATGGAATAATATTTGAACAATATTGTGGAATATTAAAATAATATTTAATATAATAAATGATGAAAATTAAAAATTTATTTGAAAATTTATCAGCGAAATAATTTTCGAAAATTTTATTAAATTTAATTAAATTAATTAAAAGTAAAAGATTTTGAACGAATATTAAATCTAATTTTGGTAATTGAATTGTAAAATCTTTTAATTTTAATTGATCAGAATTTCTTGAGTGTGGATTATTCGATCTAGTTGTACTGTTATTATTATTATTATTATTATTATTAGTGGTGGAATTATTATTATGATCATCATTATTATTAAAAGTTAATGGATTTGATTCTTGATCAATTGCTAAATCAATTGGATTTTTAAAAATTTTAACAATTGTTGATAACAATAATTTTAATTGAAATTCATTTTGTAAAAAATCATTTAAAAAAGTTGAATCATCATTTAAATTTGATGAAATTAAATTAAACCATTGTAATGAAGTAATAATTAAATTTTTTTTCAAATTTATTATTGATTGTTGTGATGAAACAGTACTTGATTTATTTGAATCATTCATTAATGAATCAGCATTATTATTACTATTATTATCAATTAAATTATAAGATCTATCAGGATTTTCATATAATGTAATAACTTTTAAATCATTAATTCTTTTAGAATAATGAGCAAAATTATTTAAAATTGAAATCATTAATAATAAAGTCATATCTTTATTTTGTCGCGTGTTTAATAAATTATTAATTAATTGGTTTGATGTTGAATCATTATCATTATATAAATTTAATGATGATAAAGTTAAAAAAAGATTTAAAATTTCTAATCTATTACTATCTAAATAAGGTAATTGTAATGAAATTGGTAAAAAATCAGTATCTTTTGGTATAACATTTGATGTTATACCAGATTGCCATGCGACTAAATTAATTGTACCTGGTGGATAAAGATTAGTTTGTATTGTAAAATTTTCCATAAAACATAATTGTAATAAAATTGTAATTAAATCTTCATTAATTAAGAAATCATGAATGTTGGTATCCTTTGAAATATGATTTAAAATATTATTATTAAATTGATTTGATTTTTGTGAAATTTGTTCAAATAATATTGGAATTAATTTAGTTATTATACGTATTGAAGTAATAATTTGTTTTAAATAAAAATTTGATTGTTTCCTTGTTGATATATTTGATTTCAAATTTCTAAATAAAGAAATAAAATTTGAAATTGTAAAATTTAATAAATTAATATAATTTTTCGGATTTGATTTAATAATTTTCCTTAAAATATTATTTGTAATTACTAAATTAAATGTTTGTAATGATAAATTTGCGGTTACATTTAAAAAATCTGTATAAAAATCATTTGAAATTGAATTATCATTATTTGAAAGTTGTAAAAGGTAGTCTCTATAGACATTAGTTATCTTTGAATCTGTATTCCCCATCCCAAAATACTACTCTATGATAAATATTCTATTTGAAACTAGATTTGTATAATAATAAGCAAACGTTCTTTGTATCTGTGTTTAATTGTTCTTAACTAAAAGTATACGTTCTGTTTTTATTTAATTATCTCACAACATATAGATTTTTAAAACAACAGTTCACTTCTTCTTACTGGGGGAACAGGAGAAATTTGTGGGAAACTGTTGTTAATTGTTATTTATCGCTTTTCTCATACAGAAACAGGGAAAACAGCGCACTCATTGACAAAGCGCAAAAAACACGATATTTCTGTAACAGAGACATCTCACGGTGAGCTCAATGAGCTGAAGTTCCAGATGATCAATTTTGATCTGAACTGAAAATTATTTAAAAAGTGTATAAAATATGTATTAAAGTATGGGTGTTATATATATATATATATATATATATGTATGCAAAGGGTGTGAGAGTGTGGGGGGGGTTAGTAGTAGAGATTTAATCAAAGGATCTCTTACCATTATTATTAATTCTTTCAGCTGAAGAATTCATAATTTCCAAATCAGATAATGAACTACCATTATTTCTTGCTAACATTGGTGGTTGTTGATTTAATTCAGGTTGTTGTTGTCTATATTGTGGTACGATTAAACCTGCATATAAATTAGTATTTGTTGTATTATTAGCAAAAGTTGGATTTGCATCAACACTGGCTCTTATACGCATACCAACTGTACTTAATTTTTCCATATAATCATTACGTTGATTAGGCGAATAAAATCTTTCTTCTTGATTTATTTTATTTTGTTTATTCATAATAGTTGTTGAATCGTTATTCATTTTTAATTGTGTCTATATATATTGTGTTTGTTCGAAGAAGCTAATTGTGAAAGACAGGATACATACCACTGGTAGACAATCGCAAATGAGTCCCCTGTCTCTTTATATGTTACAAATGTCTATCATTTTGTTAATTAAATCAATTTTTTTTGGTTTACAGATCGAAATGAGAGATCGTTCAAGAAATGTGCAGTTTTTGGTATTGGCGAGCAGAGAACAGGGCGCAGAACCCACGGCGGGTGTGCGCCGGTTTCTTAGCGCATCCGCAGTTCCCGTTTCTTTTTGTCTCGGTGTGTGTTCCTGCGCGGTGTTCTGTGCATGCGTCCGTTGTCATGGAGACACCCGGAAACAGCAGCGGTGCAGTGGTGCACGGGCTCTCTCTCTGTCTCTGTGTTTACACAACAAAGGGCACCAACAACACCTGTACACCGCACCACGCCCCCTCTCGTATTAATAATCATTAGTAATTGGTGTAGCTGTTGCTGTTGTTGTCAATGACAACGTTGCAAGAGTGACATATTGTACATATTGACGATGAGACAAGTGCAATGGTAACAACAAAGATTTAGTCATTGCAGTGAATTTACAAGATCTATTAATAAGTGTTTGTGAGGGTGGTTAATTAAACAGGATAGAACAGTTGTCTATGAGATTGTTATGATGATAAATAGTAGTATAGTAAGTAACTCTCATCTTATATATCATACACCCTAGTTCAAAAGAGTGCCATACAATTTACAATTATCTTTCTCAAAACAGTGACATCCATCTCATAGATAGGGATATCAACACACGTTGTACCAATACTCTCTTTCCGATTGATGCCTTATCAGTGTTATCAATAGTTACTTACTGCTGTTAAGTATCTCCTCACCGCTGTCCGTTGCCGTTAACTGTCTCCGGTGGCACCAAGTTCGGCAGAACAACGAACGGTATCTACCGCACAGACGTGCACAAAGATGACACACTGCCGTAGCAGCAGCGGAAGCACAATAAAATAAGGGGATATTCGTAACTGCTATTGTCAAATGAATGAACGAACGAATAGCCACACCGCTATGGGCAACAACAACCGATTATCGGCTGTTGTCAACAATTACGACCAAGGGGTACCTACCATCCCAACCAAAAAGTATTTATATATAAACTAGCTATACTGGGAAAACATTAGTACTTCTCCTAACTAACATTTAACTGTCTCACCTGAACACACTAACGAAAATGTCAAAGGAAGCAATTTATTTAGAAGAAAAATATTCTGCTCATAATTATCATCCATTACCTGTTGTATTTGATCATGCATTAGGCGCAAAAGTTTGGGATCCAGAAGGTAATGAATATCTAGATTTTCTTTCTGCTTATAGTGCAGTTAATCAAGGTCATTGTCATCCGACTATTATTAAAGCATTAGTGGAACAAGCTCATAAAGTTACATTATCTTCAAGAGCATTTTATAGTGAAGCATTTGCACATTTTGCAGAATTTATTACAAAATTTTTCAATTACGAATGTGTCCTACCAATGAATACAGGTGCAGAAGCTGTTGAAACCGCATTAAAATTAGCAAGAAGATGGGGTTATATGATAAAGGGGATTCCAGAAAATGAAGCAATTATCTTGGCTGCTAAAGGGAATTTCCATGGTAGAACATTTGGTGCAATTTCATTATCAACTGATGAACAGGATTCTAGGGCTAAATTTGGTCCATTTTTGAAACATACTCATTCCGGTGAACCATTGGGGACCACTATAAGATACGGACACGCGGAGGATTTACAAAAAATATTGGAGAAACATGGTGACAAAATAGCCGCCATCATTTTGGAACCTATTCAAGGTGAAGCAGGGATCGTCGTGCCCCCATCGGATTATTTCCCAAAAGTTGAAGAGTTATGTCATAAATATAAGGTCTTGTTAATTTGTGATGAGATTCAAACAGGGATTGGTAGAACTGGGAAATTATTATGTTCGGAACATTATGGTATTAAACCAGATATCGTCCTTCTAGGGAAAGCTCTGGGTGGTGGTGTATTACCAATTAGTGCTGTATTATCCTCACGTTCAATAATGGATTGTTTCACACCAGGTTCTCATGGTTCAACTTTTGGTGGTAATCCATTAGCTTGTGCAGTTTCAATGGCTGCATTATCAGTTATTCGTGATGAAAAGTTAGTTCAAAGAGCTGAAGAATTAGGTGATTATTTCATTGAACAATTAAATAAATTGAAATTAGAATCAAATGGTATGATTACTGAGGTACGTGGTGTTGGTTTATTAACTGCAATTGTAATCGATCCATATAAGACGCCAGGTAATAAGACCGCATGGGATCTATGTTTATTAATGCGTGATAACGGTGTCCTAGCTAAACCAACTCATGATCATATTATTCGTTTAGCTCCACCATTAGTTATATCAAAGGAGGATCTGGATAAAGGTATTGCTGCTATTCGTTACTCCTTATCTACACTTTAAATAATTTTAATTATGTTTTTTTTTTATTTATTTATTTATTTATATTAATGCTATACTATTTTATTTATACATATACATATATTTGTATTTGTATTTGTTACATATACTTATTCTTCATCAGGTGTCGTTATCAAAGTAACAGAATCACCACGTACAAATAACATTTCAGATTTACGTTCTTCACTTTGTAAAATACCTTCAGAATTTAATGAATATATGGTTTCAATACAATCACTTAATACCATATTACAATGTGAATCAAATGCTTGTAATGTGCCAACTAATGATCTTGTACCACGTAATTTAACATATATAGATTCATCTAAATTTAATTTCCATAAATCTAAAGGTGTATCACTCATTTTATATTTATTTATGTGTGTGCGCGTGTGTGTATGTGTTTTATAAATCGGGTGTATCCAGTATACAGTGTATCTACCGTTTTAGTCACTCTGTTGCTTACTCTTAACTTGACTTCTTGTACAGTTATTGCTTTAATGTTTCAATTGTTGTCCTTTGAAAAATTGAATTTTAAAAAGAGATTCGCCAGTTTTTACCCGGACTATACGCGTCAAGTGTTACCCTCATTTTACCGATTCTCAAATTTATTTTCTGGGAAGTAACGCTCGATTACTTGTAAAGTTATAAGTTACTTGATATACCCTTAACTAAGAACAAAGAAAATAGTCATAGGATCAACCCAAATATCAAGGATCACGTCGAACTATGATGTCTGTCCGTGTTTCATATCGTGGATTCAGTACCACTACAAAAATATTAGCACGTACAAAATTTACAATACCTAAACCTCCTTTACCTAAACGTGATAATGTTAGATTACCAACACAAACATCACATCATTCTAAAAATTTAAAGATTACTTCACCTATCCCACCAACTGTTTCAAATTTAGAATGTCCTCCTGATCATCCATTATGGCAATTTTTCAATAATCAAAAATTTTTAACTTCGGAAGAAGATTTAGATTCAAATAGTAGATCTTGGTCAATACCTGAATTAAGAAGGAAAAATTTTAATGATTTACATTCATTATGGTATATTTGTTTAAAACAAAGAAATATATTAGCTAGAGAAACTCATCTTTTAGAAGTTAGTATGGGTGCAGATGCAGGACCATATATGGATTTATCAAATACTATTAGAGATACAATGTGGAAAATTAGACATGTATTAAATGAAAGAGATTTATCACAAAAGAAAGCACAACAGGATTTTAAAAAATTGAATCAAGATTTTATTGAAACATTCGAAAAGGATTTCTTAAATGAATCAAATTATGATGTATTGGATTCAAATACTTGGGAAACTTTAAATAGATTTCAATTTGCAATTTTTGGGATCAATGAATTCATTGAGGATAATAAAATTGATAGAAATTTCGTAGATGGGATCAAATATATAAGTAATTTAAAATTGAAAAAATTTAATTTGGATTCATCACTTGGTGAAATTAAGGATGCAGGTGAAGCCTTTGTATTATTTACAGCAGAAAATAATAAAGAAGCTCTTGATGAAGCAGTGAAAATCGTTAACGAATTAAGATCGAATGGTAAATCTGTTTCAAGATACGATGAATTACAAACTGTTACTAATTATATTCAACAATTAACTAATGCTACTGAAGAGACCTCTCAACAAAATAATACTACCGAGGAAACCTCCGCATAATAATGATGCATAATCTAAACATTTATCATATATAAAACTTATTCATAATCAGACTACCATGTAAATATGTCAAAATATTCTATCTACTTCTATTTTTTTTTTATGTAAAAATTGTATCAAATACTGTATTCTTCGAATTAAAATAATCAAAAGAATATTTATCATGAACTAAATCTCTAGACGCAATCTCAACTTCTAATTCACTCCATTGTTGCGTAACAATTTCTGTCTCTTCAACAGGACAAACTTGTAATAATTGACTTAATAGTCTCATTTGAATAAATAAAATCTCTGTTGGTGTCTCATTATCAACCCAATTAGGATCTCTATATTTACTAACTTGAAATACACTAAACCAAAATTCTTCAACATATTCTTTTTGTTTAAACAATTTATTACATTGAGTCACAGCAAAATTAAAATCAAGATTAACTAATGAATATGCAATATGCATAGATAATAATTTATTATAACCATATGATTCAGTGCCATTAACTCTCGATATATCTAAATCTAATGCAACAAATAATTTCTCCACAATACTAGATGTAATATCAATAGATTTATACATCTTTGGATTCTTATCTAAGATAATTTCAATTATTTTAAATGGATCATTCTTGAAATCTAATATATTACTTGGTTTGAAAAGAATATTTTTACCTAGACTCATTGAATAATTAGTTAATTCGTCACTTATCTCAAGTAAAATTTCTAAATTTGTATATGATTTATTCAGAGATTTTTCTTGTAATAATTTTAAAATTTTCCCACATTTATTCATACCTGGTCTCTTCGAACTACCATTGGTTTCATTCTTGAAAAATTGCCAAAAATATTTCTCTAATAAATTTAATTCAAGTTCATTATCAGTAGAATCATCCATGAAGGATTCAAGTAATTGAAATTTACCTAAACTTAAACATGATTCATATAATATACTCAATTCTTGTGATTTTGTCAATTTATTGAAAATGTTCATCTCGGCGTTTTCTGATTCAAGAGCAATAAAATGACTTAATAATTGTACATTTGAATCATTAGATATCAATGCCTCATTGCAAATGGATTTAAAATGCATCTTTTGACCTAATTCCTTTTCTTGACTTATAGTATATAGTGTCATAAGATCCATATGTGGTAGGTATGTTTTAATAATATCAAAGTAATGATTTAGTAGCTTGGAGTTTACTTTGGTATATTCCACTAACGATATTTCACTTGGGATAACATTCAATATTTCTTGGAAGTTTGAAATGTTGGCAGCTGGCATGCTTGGTCCTGATTTAATAAATATTGTCTCTAAAGTTTTCATGTATAGAGAATCCTTTTGTTCATCTTGAAGAGAGTCTCGTACACCATTAAATAATTGAATAAACACGTTAACGCCAATTTCTGTATCAAAATTAAATCTATCGATAGTATACCATTCATCTAAAAATAATTGATATACGTCACTAGAGTTCATATATTTTAAGTATGGGAACAATTCGTCTATAACATGTGTATAACCATTATTTAACATCAATGATAATACATCTTTGCTGTTCATTTCCATAAATTTCTTAATTTTTAGTGAAGTACCATTTCTTTGATTCAATGATGCTAATGGTGTGACTAAATTATTTAACCAATTTTCAAAATCTGGATCATTCATATGGATTTGGCTCAACAATGACGAATATAATAACGCATCATCAGGTCGCTGTTCATTACAATAAATTATACGTTTCGCCAACCAGTTTAATGAAACTGTAGCGTTGGCTAAACTATCAATATTTAATATTTTTAATTCGTTTTCAATATGTGTCTTAATGGAATTAACTCTCTTTGTTACTTCATCGGAATCCAATTCAACCATTGCAATTAAATCTGAATCACCGTTAATTAATGATACAATCAATTCATCATCACTTATTTGTTCATCATTATTCTCTGAGTCAAATAGAAAATTTAAATGTACTGGATCATCGTATTCTGGCCAAAACACGATTACCGCATTAATAAAATCTTGAGAATCCTTAAACTTGGAGGCAAGTCGTATCATACTTGTCACATCTGCTCTCGTAGCAAAGATGCATGATAATAAATATAATTGATCTTCCGCTAGCATGTTTATACTTCTAGTTTTAAACGTTCACCGTTGGGATATCTCTGGTATACAGCTTATATTGTTTTGAATATTATAATTCTATTATAGTCTTCTTAATTGTCAATGTGTCAAGATCTACTCATCAATTACGTGTATTCTTCACTGTTCCTAATAAGACCTTCTATTTTCTCACTAAATAGCGAAACAAACAATAAAACCAAAAAAATTCTGAGAGAAGGAGGGTAATAGAGATTGACGGTTGCCATGGTTACAAAAGAATATATGTAAAGCAACCATCAATAATATTCTCGAAAATGAGTATTGTAACATATTTGATAGAGAGAGCTTTGACTTTCCTATCAACCAAGATCTACAGAGATATCTACGATGAAATGTATCACTTCTTGCAATTATGAAAAGTCCATTAATGAGAACATACGTTTCTTAACATATCAGCTCTCCTTAAGCTCTCTTGTGAATTTGGATATTTATGATAATGTTATGTTATTTGTTATGTTATTTAATTTTTTATTGAGTTATATATTATATTTGAATAAGAGGGAATGAAAATGCAAAAACAAAAAAATTTAAAATATTGATATAATTATTACAATTTTTTTCTCATGTTAGTTCGTTTATACAGTTTCTAGAACTTCATCATTGAAACCAGCAACCTTCTTACCCTTTTCTTCAGCGGAACCTTCACCGTGTAGAGCCATTAAAGCACCGACATCGAATTTTGGTTGTTTTAGTAACTTAACCTTTCTGATGTGGACGTTTTGTAATGGGAAGATATCCTTGGTAGCGTTTTCAATTTCCTTGTTGATAACTTCTGGAATTAACTTAGAGGTTAATTGAGCTAGAGTGGAGTTTTGAACTTCCTTGGTTAGGATTTCAGAGATAACCTTTCTGATAGCTCTGATGTGAGAAGATTGAGCGTAAGAGTGTCTCTTAACTTGGTTAGCTTGCTTTCTGGTGAAGGCAATGGCGAAGATTCTGATAACGTAGTCATCAGAGGTCTTAACGGTGACATTGGCTTCAATCAAAGTCTGCCATTTTCTGACCATAGATCTTAATTTGTCAGTGGTGAAATCCATACCGTGGAAGTTGGTTAATAGATTCTTACCTTGAACTTCATCAACTCTTAACTTAACCTTTCTGAAAGAGTGGTCTTCAGAACCTTGTAAATCAGCTAGACAAACTTCGACAACTCTACCCTTTAGAGAATCAGCAGCGTTCTTTAGACCAGTAGATTTGTTAACTAAAGTCTTACCAACGTTTCTGTTTTCAAAGGTAGATGGAGCTTTTAGATCGAACCAGTCCTTTCTGGTGAATGGGTCAACGACCTTCTTCTTTAGACCTTTCTTACCCTTGGATAGTCTCTTATTCTTACCTACAGCCATGATTGAATGTGTTTGATTATCTGTCCTCTTTATCTAATGATAATACAAATTTTTACTATCAACTTATAAAAATATTAAACTATTTTAAAGGTGTTTCTACAATAATTAAAGAAAGTTTTGATATTAGTTTAGCTATTATTATTACGTGAAGAGTCTGTCAATCCAAGTTACTATGCGTATATTCTGTGGATATCAAAACCAAACTAACAAGTTTCTGGTAGATTATTATGCAAGTATCTAAGACTGAATTAAGATGAGAGATGATAACTTGATGTTACAATTGAAACTGGTATTTTGCAAATGTTACCACTACGATGTTATCATTGTAAAGTTGAGTTCATTTAGGTTCATTACTATTGAAGAATTATGTTAAATGAAATTTTTCAGTTTTCTGAGTTAATAGTTTCCGTACAAATTGTTACATCGCTTCCGCGTTTCTTACTTCGGACTCTTGAAAACGGTCCTTGCTGCGGCAGTTCTCTGTCGGTTCCTAGTATTTATCAGGCGGATATCTTAGGAAAAACTGAAATTTCGTTTGAAAAACTCAAAAAAATGTTGGAAATTCAAATATGAGGATGTATGGGTTGTAGATGGTGTGAGGATGTTCCAATACGTCCTGAAACGTTGTTCGTCTGTTTTGCTTTCCTAAAATCGTAGATCAAAACAAAGGAAATAACGAATGTGATAAAATATTAAGGAAATGATGAAGAGTAAGCAGAATACAACTAGTCTGGTCCTAAATTATATTTATAAATACTTACCTGGCATAAGCTTAACGTAATAACAACATAGAGTTTCAAATTTGATTCGAGAGGATGGATTCGACCAAATCGAAATCCAGCAAGAGACCCGCCAAGAGGGAAGAGATACAGTTACAAATAGGTATAATAGGTGATGCTCAAGTAGGTAAGACATCACTTATGGTAAAGTATGTGCAGGACATATACAATAAAGAATATACACAAACCTTAGGGGTTAATTTCTTAAAAAAGACAATACGACTGAGGTCAACAGATATTGTGTTGTCCTTAATGGATTTAGGTGGACAGAAAGAATTTATCAATATGCTCCCGTTGGCAGCAATGGATTCGTATTGTATAATATTATTATTTGATCTAACGAGGCCAGAAACATTGAAATCTGTTAAAGAATGGTATCGACAAGCATTTGGTTTAAATAAAAATGCAATATCCATATTGGTAGGCACAAAATATGATATTTTCATAGATATGGACCAGGATTATCAAGAAGAAATATCACGTACATGTATCAAATATGCCCAAATTATGGATTCTCCTGTCATTTTTTCTTCATCTGCATATTCTATTAATATCCAAAAGTTATTCAAGATTATTATATCGAAAATCTTTAACCTTAAATTGACGATTCCAGAGATTAGAGATATTGGTGATCCTCTGTTGATCTACGAAGAATTCGGAAATGGACATTTAAATAATTATTAATAATAATAATAATATATAGAAATACATAGATGTATCAATAACCCATTCATACCTCTTCGAAACACAGAAGTGGAATCCCTACATAACCTTAAACTTTTCTTTTCTATGCTTTTTTTTACCTGTATCATAGTAGTTGCCAAATCGTTAACTTTGGCTCAATTTCCTTGACGTGCTTGTATGGTGGGATTACTGCTTAAAGAATCGCATGTTATTAATGATCTTCTCAATTCACCACGATTACATTGAATAGTGAAAAAGATACTGTTTGGATCCGTTTCATCCCTCATCGAGAAATTTATTAAGCCCAGCAATTTTAATTTCTCGAAGACAAATTGCCAATTAACAGCATCTAATACTTCACTTAATTCACCATCTGAATATCCCAATGCTAGTAAAATTTGACTATTTGTCAAAGTGTTACCATAATCTGACATATATTTTATCATCCTGCTTCTTAATTTTGAAAAATGAATCACATCGGAAACCGGACTAACTTTACCGTCTTCCCCTAATAACGAGGATATTAATACAAGTCTACTAATAGCCGGTAATGAGCGAACTCTTTCTAAGACCTTTCCTGGTCCGTTTGATAGGATTACCGTTTGTACATTAGTTGTTGTGATATTTGCTTCCGCAGTTAGTGGGATTCCGTCATTTGTTAGACTCTTTAAATAATTCCACTTCGCGACAAATATGGTCTTCTTACAATTGTCTAAGATATCGCTATAGTGTTTCGCACTAGATTCCAGTAATGTAATAATTTCGCGTGAATCATTAGGCGAGACAATTAATTGTTTACTTGTGTAGCCATCATTGATTGCTTTAGAAACAGCAGCTTCGTACTCCGAAGGACTACATAGCAATGCATCCATATTGCGTATTAACCAGTTGGACGACTCGGTGTCGCGCTTGACAAAAAATGTACCATAGTATCCATTGTAAAGGATTTCGTGTATCGCCATTCTAATAGCATTCTTTGGGTAAGTTTCAATATTTACAGTATCCCAACCTTTATCATTTGGTGTATTTGGTAGGAAGCTTAAGGCTTGTGGAATCTCGCTACATATACCTACTATCGTCATTTTGGAATTTGGAAACTGCACTAATTTCATCAATATTCCAATAATTTGTTCATTATTTGGAGCTTGGAGTATCCTTTCAAAATCACGAATAACGATAATTATATACTTTTTTCTCATTAAGGATACGTTACTGCAAAATTGGATCAATGAACCAGCTGCATGTTTCGAACCTAGAGTTTCACCCGATATGCTTTCCCATAGTTGCACCACCAATGTTTCTGTGGTTGTATGTGGTGTTGGGTTTATATATGACCAGGTAAACGGTTGAAGTTCTTTCATAGTATGTGATAGAGATAATTCGGAGAAAACTTCTTGCAAAATGTATTCGGCACTCACAGCCTTCTTCGATTTACAAAACATCAAATATGATGAAGACGATTTAACCCTTGTAAATAAACTATAATATATGTTCGCAAAAGCATTACAGACGTCGGATAAGCCTTCTCTTTTTCTTGTTATTGATCTTAATTTCAATTCGATGGATAATTCGTTAGATGAATCCTTGATTTGACTGTATAATGTTTGTCTTGGGGGTTTAGGTGGTGGCTTTGGGCCATATTTGAGAAGTGTATCGATAGGAGTATTCGTATTCTTATTACTTTTTTCGATGTTCTCTTTGCTGTGTGTTGTATTTGGCTTTTTCTTGTTCTTAAAATTATTAATTAATTCAAGAGTTTTATCATAGTTGGTTTTAATCCTTTTGAAGGTAGAAGGATTGACAAGTACTCCCCCAAGGTTATCACTGCTTCTACTCTCACCTGCTTTGTTTTCGGAATCATCACTACTACTTGCAGGATTCCGAGATTTTTCTTTTGAATTATCAGCGTCAGTTACTTCTTGGATTTTTCTCTTTTGGATTCTCTCGTCAGGTTTTCCCTCGTCTTGGGAGGCATTTTCTATTGTATCTCTCTTAAATCTATTGATTGATTCCATGATAGTATTCGAACGGCCTATCGGTTCATTAGGTGTTTCACCTCTTACGGGTTCGGGAGAACTAGCTTTCTTTGGAGTGGTGTTTGTCTTTGCTTGGGATGAATCTGCTGTTTCAGTAAGAACAGTGGTATCATGATGATCTGCGCTTTGTTGTTCAGCTTCTTCGTCGGTCGTATCAAGATCCATAACAAATAATGATGCTGGTCTCTTTGCATCATTAATAGATTCTTCAATTAAATTTCGATTATCTATTGGAGCGTTAGAACCTTCATTAGGGGTGGATGGATAATCGTGGAAAATATCGTTCTCCTTCATCTGTTGAGTTGCAAATTCACTTATTTTTCTTTGAATGAAATTGCTATCTGAAGAATCGGAACCAGTCTTCTTTTTATGTGATGCTAACTTTGGTGTTCCCGATGGTTTATTATTGTTTTTGGATTTATCAGATCCAGAACTCTTCTGTGTCGCTGTATCATCTAAATCAGAAAGATGGGCTTTATTCAGCGACTTTGGTTTCCAACGGTTCCTTTGAACCGATAAAGATACGTCATCTTCTTCGTCATCGTCAGATTGCGATACCGCAACGGCTGCTAGCTGTGTCATAGATTCATCAGTTGGTCGGTTGGGGTGACTGGAATATTTCTTTTGAGCCGATACAGGCCCCATTTGCTGTGTCGATAACCTCTTAAGATGTTCATCACTTTGCTTTGTAGGCATTGTTTTAATAAGTTTCAATTCCTTATGAATATCAATACTAACGAAATTTTCACCAGTAGGCTCACAAATATATTGAACAAAGAAATCCTTATCTGGTCTTCTCTGCTTCTTGGTTGATTGGAAATCTTTTTTTGGAAGAACTGTAGCCAAATCAATGAAGTCAGAAATTTGTATTTCTGTTAGTTCAGCGGTTAGATAAAGTTCGTTCTTATCTAACATTTCAAAAAACTTTTGGTTCAGTTCATTAGGATCTTTATATTTTTCTAACATTTCTGGATCAAATTGAGTTAAATATTTTGTACCATTCAATTCAAACCATCGCAAATATGTAAAAGCCCAAATTTCCAATAGAGATTTAACAGTATTCTGTCTAATTTCGTGAACTAGATATACAGAATAAGTTTTTGTTACCTCATCATGGGTAATTACATTATCACCGATACCAAAACTTAATCCATCAGAAATTCTTTGAACAAATGTATGCTTAATAAAATTACCAGTACGCGACCTTCGTGATCTGTTTTCGTTAAGGATCTTCCCCTCATTATCAACATTGACAATCTGCCAACCTTGCATCTCTTTGAGCGTGGAAGCCATATTTTATTGATTTTTATTAAATGAATATTATGCTGTTGATTCTTTTGTTCTGATGCGTCTCTATATTCTTGAAATGTGTCTAGAAACTAATGTTACAAATTTTGGTGCTGTTAGATGCAGCACTGTTCAACGACGACGCTACTTAAAATTTCAACTTGAATTGTTTTTCCAGTGAATCGAAATATACAAATTTATATCGCAAGAATTAATTAATCTTAGAACTATGAGTCCTCTTACTTCGTGAAGATTTAAGACTCTTGAAATGTAAACAAATACAGAAGAACGAAAACAAAACACGTCTTGATCTCATTGAAATTATTGTCCTCCCGCATCAGAAAAAAAAAAGATAATCAACAGGGCGAAAAAAAATTACGTGGGTCAGATTCCAGGGTAGAAATCAACACATACAAATCGATTTGATATGAAAAATAGAAGAAAAATGGTATAAAGTTAAAAATAGTATTTCAATGCAATTTACTATTTAAATGGACAAACAAACGTGTTGAACAGAATATCAAAGTTGTCTAGAATATTAAATTTTAAAGTTGTTGAATAAGGAGAGGAAGTTAAGAAAAAAGTTAGTTCCAAACTCTTAAAAGAATACAATGCTTCTCGAAGGTCAGTTCGGTTTCTTGCAACCATACAAGAACCTGACCAATTTCGAGAGATGGATATTCTGGGTTCGAGTGATCTCAATGATTTTTTGTATAGCCTTTTCATTAACCTTGGTGATTGGACCCATAACATTACCGGATAGATTATATATGTCCAGGTTAAATACATACTCGCATGATATCACTGTCGGTATCTTTGATGTTTTAAGTGATGCAATGGAATCAGGTGGCTCGGCTACGATTAATAATGGAGTCGGTTTGACAACAGCAGAATTGTATATTCTGACTGCATATAGTTCTGCCCAAGTGTCAGATATTCCACAATATATTACCATCTCATTGTATGGTACTTGTTATACGTATTATACAACATCAGATGATGGTGATGATGATTGGTATGATTATAAATACGGAGTACAGAGTAATGAGAATACACATTTCGAAAGAAACTCTACAGTGATAAGGCAATGCGCTCGAGAAGGTTTTGATTATGTTTTGGATTATAGGGAAATTTTGACAACGTTAAATCTAGATATCGTTCTGGATTATGCCTACGGTGCGACAGATAGTTCTGGATCAACGTTAGGTGGTACTTATGAAAAATATATTCATAGAATGAGGAAAAATAAGAAGCAGTATTTGGTACTATTTATTGTGGTGATTTTCTTCCAAATAATTGGATCAGCATTAACGTGCTGGTATTATTATATCAAGGGACGATATATTAGTATGGCACGAGAAAAGACACTTTTACATATTATTACATTCCTTTCGTTTTGTGTATTCGTAATGGGTTTAGTGAGTCTCATGGATATTGTATGGCTAAACTACTCTTTCCAGGATAAGATCCGTGGTGAATTAAAATCATTCGGTTTCGAATATAAATTAGGAGTCTCATTCTTCGTTTGTCTATGGATTCTTGTATTTTTCATGTGTGTATCATGCATGGCTTGGTCCGGTTTAGAATGGTGTGTAGCTGATAGTACGGTCGTAGATGACGTATATTTGAATGAAAACGGTGCTGGTGCTGCTATGATTAATAGTTCTAGTACCAGGGCACTATTAGATGGAAGTTTACAGAGTGATCTTGAAGAAGATCGGATGGATGGATATGATACAGACGAATATGAGGATGATGACGAGGCTGATTTCTTGAGAAGTTGCAACCTAAAGGAAGCTTTTCAAAATACTAGAAGATTTGGTAAACATATGTCACGTCAGCATACCGTTGAGAGAACAAATGAATTTAATGAGACTGCTAACGATAATGATGAAGTTCTATCTGATTTCGATGAATACCATAATTTTGATACTTATAGAGGAGGGCATCATGCAGGACTTGATGCTGCTTCATATCATAATGGTTACTCCAGTGATGAAGCATATGAGATGCAAAGTATCACGTTGAGATCATCGACAGATAGTGACGCCATGAGACAGCAGACTATTGTACCTTCGAGTACTATGATGTTTTGAATCGATACCTACGGATCTCTGAAAACAAATATAAATATCGTTCCAGATTTTCGTGTTTTAACCATTGACAATACACCTTATGAGCATTTCCATAGATCAATGAATGTAAATATTTGCATATAAAAACAAATAGCATTAAGTATATTTAATCATATTCCAATTTATCATTTTTATCCATTATAATAAGTTATTTAAGCTGTTGTTATTAAAGTGATGTCGCAAAATGCCTGTATCTTACTTCGGCGGCTATTTTTTAAGTCAAAAAATACAAGGATATATATAGCCCGAAACTGACAGCGTCGTTGTATAAAGACAACCTTTGTTGACCAGTGTATGAAAATAGCTGTTGTTATTCTAAAGGTTCTTATTGTAATTTTCGATCTTGTAGGTTATTATATAGTTATATCGCACAATGAGTGATACAGATAACGTAGATAATAAGACTGACCAAACTACAGGCGTTGATAAGGTGACTACCTCTACTAGTGGTAAGGAGAAATTGTCAGATTATTTTACAAATACATATTTAAATAATTCAGAATTTGTTACAAAAATTGAGAAATCTGTAACTGATGAGCCCGCTATAAAAGAGATCAAAGAAATGTTATCAGTATTAAAAGAACTATCTCCAAATAAGGATGCGGTTACAACCGACACGAAATCTTCAGATTCCAGTAATTCGTATAATTTTGATTGGAACGCAATTTATGATTTGTCATCTAGAATAATTGAGGAATATTCCCAACAGATTGATTCAATTTTCAAAGAATTAGAAATAGTTAATAAGAGACTAGGTTATTGGCAAGAAGCTGGCTTTTCATTTGACGCACACATGGGTTTGAAAATTATGAACAACCATGAGGAATGGACAGAAAATAAAAGGAAATATCTAGAGTATCGTCAGAGGCAATTAGATAGCACAGTAAAAGAGATTGCAGATTCGGTAGGACGTCTTGAAAAGAACTGATTTTTTTCCACGTATTTACCATTTCGTCGTATAATTCAGTACCACTGCTTTTAAAATTGTCATTTGCATAAGTACAAATTGTGTTATTGACCTTTATTAATGTTGCTATGTTTGAAATAGTTCGTTACATATGTTATTGATCTTCTTAAGATGTCTATTATCTTCATTATTCCTTTGTTACGTGTTCCTTCGATCATCGCGGGGAACTGCTAAAAATATTGCGGGGCAGTGCAGGCATGTAAGGTCACGAAAAGTGAAAAGCTGTCAAATCAGAAAAAACGACGACGAGAATAGTAATTGTTATGGTGAAAAGGTAAACGTAGAAACAGCAGGTAGAACGGAGAAAGCCGTAGGTAAACAGGAAACAGTGACAGGTAAGCCAGTATAGTTATCGGTTATTTTACCTATTGAAGTATATTATACCCAGCTTCTGAGAACAAGTATCAGTAATACAGTTGACCTTCAAAAAGGTATCGTTAATAATAAAAAGGGAAACACAATATACCTAAATACAGAATATATGAATACCCGTTTTTGTATTTTAATTTTACCCTTCTCACATCCAAACAGAAACATATAAAAGGAGAAGAGATAATTTAGAAATTTACAATAATTTGAATGTTCTTCTGATTACTTATTCTTTAAAATACGGCATTATAGCATACTACAATAACCAACTAAATATAACTAAAGTATTCAACACAATATGACAGCTTCTAGCGAATCAATCCAAGATAATAAGTCTATATCAGACTCTATTATGAAAGAAATTAGAAAAGCAATGCTACCCAAACAGCAAATTAAGGCAATTTCACAGGATTTAAGGAAAGAATTATTAAACAGATTAAATGAATCAACAGAATCTATGCTACCGTCAACTTTAAATATTTTAAGATTATACAAAGATAATAACGATCTTTTACATCCATACAATCACAATAAAATTTTGGCAATTGATTTTGGTGGTACTACTTTGAAAATTGCGGTAATTAAGACGTATCCAACTCTATGTATAGATTATTTGCATACATTAGATATACAAGAGAGATATGTTGACTCCAAATTTTTCGAAAATATCATTCAATCTATGATTGATGAGATGAAGGATAAGTTTTTCGATTTCTTCTATGATAATGATTTAATTAATAATAAAATAATTAAAATTCCTGTTTCTATTACCTTTAGTTTCCCATTAAATTCTAAATTTCAAATTACATCAATGGGTAAAGGTTATATTTTAAGCCATGAAATTAAAAATATAAATTTCCTTCAATTTTTACAAGACACATTTGACAAAGTTTGTAATAGGAACACTATAAAGGATTCGTTTGCATTTATTATCAAGGATAATTTAATTATTAATGATTCCATTGCAGTGCATTTAACTAATACATATATCAAACAGTTCCCAACTGTAACCTTTTTCACTGATTCTTACCCATCCATTCCAGCATCGTCATCTAGTACTTTAGCTAATTCTAGTGGTAATTCTATATCTTTTATCCTAGGTACAGGTACAAATGCAAGTTTTGAAATACCATTCAAAAGATTACCTGAATTGAAACGTGATGAAATCAACAAGGTTAAAACCAATATACCATTTGAAGATGATTCAACAGTTGTAATGAATTCTGAAATGGGTTTTCTAGGTGGTAAATGTATCGATTTAACAGAATTTGATTACAGCCCTCCAAAGGGTGCAAAACCAATGCCTTTAGAATATATATCTTCAGGAAGATATATATCAAGTATATTAGTCAAAATTTTAAAGAAATATCCTATATTAGAACCGACATTAGCAAGACAAGAAAATTTAGAGGGCATAATCGATGGTGTGACATTTGGTAAATTAAGTAATATACAAGATAATTTTGATTTGAATGATTTAACGACACAATTAGGCAAAAACTACAATATTACTGAACAATTGAATCTAATACCATTGTCAAGAGTTGCTAAGATTATTATTCAAAGATCTGCTATTTACTTGGTGGCTGCTATCCTTGAGATAGATGCATTAGTCAGTGAATATAAAGTGGGTGCATATCATAAGATAAGTATAGGATATATTGGTTCAACATTGGCATTTAATAAGTATTATCGCGAACAAATTGAAAAGATATCAAACGGCAGAATTGAATTGGTCTTGTTACAAGATAGTAGTTTATTTGGTGCTGCAATTTCCACATTACTATAATAATACCTGGCACTTTTCGATAGTTTTCCAAATATTTTTATGTAAGTTTGTATAGCTGTATATAATTGCAGTTTTCTAAAGAAAAAATGTAATGACATAATGATTATTTTTTAAAAGTTTCATGGTCTCTATATACTATATTATATGGTTTGAAATCATTTGAAAAGAAAGGAGTCCCCTGTGTGTGTTTGCTATTGTTTATTTTTATATTTTTATATATAACTTCCAATTAAATTAATAAACAGAAGTATAGTTATTGATTCTTTCTCTTTGATTCTGAGCAATACATTCTGCGATCCATGTAATATTTCTAATTTCTTGTTCCTTTGATTTCATCCAAGCCCAAACTGTACTGATTGCAAATTGTTGTGTAAATGCATCTCTACATTGTTCCATTTCTAATTGATAAAATTGATCTTCTAAATTACCATTTTCTAATAATGAACGATATTCATATACGTTACTTAAGGCAGCTCTGACACTTTCGAAATCATGAGCCTTAGATAACATATCAGTAACTACTGGGTAACATTTACCCAAATTTGGTAATAAAGATCTTTTTAAATCATCGCTTATATCCTCACTTTGTAAAGAATTTAAGGAAACGTTAATACTTCTTCTATCAGCTTCGAAACCTAATAATTCTAACATAATTTCCTTTGATGGTTCTTCAATTTCTTCAGAGACAAAAGTGGCAAAATCTTCAAGATAAGCTTTGTATAATTTATTCCTTATAATTTCAATATTTAAATCATCCAATTCATTGGCGTTATCGAAACAATCTTTGAAAAATGGAGCTAATGGAGTATCAACTAAGACGGTATCATAAAGAGATTCCAAATCAGTTGCAACACTTAAAGTTGGTAAAGTATCGAACCAACCTAATGGGTGACAACGACTTAAGATCTCACTCTTATCTCTGGCGTGAATAGTACCTGTGATCATTAATACGACGTTATCAATCATGTAACCAAAGGTAATATAATCCATGAATTTAACACTTTTTCCGCTTAATTGATTCTTAATGTAATTGAATTCATTGAATAATTTATCTGAACAATGTTCTTGGATTATACTTGTAGTTAAACCTTCAGTTGGAACACTTGATAAAAAGTTACCATAATCTGTAGATGATAATTGTAATTTTAAATCTTCTAGTGTATCGCATTGTGTTAAGTTTAAATATTGGTTAGAAGTTAAAAAC
The DNA here is from genome assembly GCA_037040125.1 of Kazachstania sp. M6911. Lineage (NCBI taxonomy): Eukaryota > Fungi > Ascomycota > Saccharomycetes > Saccharomycetales > Saccharomycetaceae > Kazachstania > Kazachstania sp. M6911. The sequence goes on from JAXQGP010000015.1 coordinate 46,788, forward strand.
CCGTTTCTGTAACCACGAATAACACCTTCAACGTAACCGTTATCAATATTGAAATAGACACCTTCCATAATTAATCAAATGACACTATTGTATTAATTTCCTTTTTTTTTTGTAAGCTAAGATGGCAGACCAAATAGGGACGATTTCTTTAACCTTTTCAAAGATATTAAAACTCAAGTCACGTATATATACGAATAATTAAATAAGTAACGAAATAATAACCATACAGTCAACTTAAGATGGCCTCTTTATTGGTTCATCTGTAATCATTTCAGTTCAATATTGAAATTTGCAGCTGTTTCTGCAGTCAATCCTACTAAGAAAGGTAGGATGGCTGCAAAAATGAAAAATTAAAAAAAATAGGTATGTTGCACATTCGTCGGAAATGATTTTCATAACCGCATTTCATTTTGTGACTACATGAGAAATTGGCATCCTTACACCATCATTATCCGATTTTTTCTTCTGAGAAAATTTCAATTTTTTTCAGTTTTTCTTGAAAACGCGGACAATCTCGACGCGAAATCGTGCAGAAAATCTGAAAGTTTTTTGAAACTTTTCAGATAGTTCGCTTTAACCCACGTAATTTAGTTTATGGAGTTTATGATGGAAATTTCAATTAAACTGTGTCAGTGACAGTTGAATTAACTAACGAAGTCTTAGTGAAAGTGAAGGAGTAAACTGGTTAGGATAGTTATCATTATGCTTGTTAGTTTGATGAACTTTGATTTTGTTAGTAACATTTTGTATGCGTACACCAAATTGGAATATGCTTTCGGGATATTGTGTATGATTGTGTAAGGTATATATGAATTTATAATATTATTATATATAAGATCTTGTCATAATAATTGAAAAAAGAGTATATTCTTAATCAAAAAATATCAACACAACACACAAGATAAATAAGAAATGAGTGCTCAAGCTGTTCCAAAGTGGTTCCCATCTGAAACCGTCTCTGCTCAAAAGAAGACTAGAAAGGCTGCTCGTCCACAAAAATTACGTGCCTCTTTAGTTCCAGGTACCGTTTTAATCTTATTAGCTGGTCGTTTCAGAGGTAAGAGAGTTGTTTACTTAAAGAACTTAGAAGATAACACTTTATTAGTTTCTGGTCCATTCAAGGTTAATGGTGTTCCTCTAAGAAGAGTTAACGCTCGTTACGTTATTGCTACCTCCACCAAGGTCGCCGTTGACTCTGTTAACGTTGAAAAATTCAATGTTGAATACTTTGCTAGAGATGCTAAATTATCCAAGAAGGAAAAGAAGGAAGCTCAAATGTTCCCAGAAAACACCTCCAAGGAAGTTAAATCTGAAAGAATTGAAGATCAAAAAAATGTTGACAAGGCTCTATTAGCTGAAATTAAGAAGACTCCTCTATTAAAGCAATATTTAGCTACTTCTTTCTCTTTAAAGAACGGTGACAAACCACACATGCTAAAATTTTAAATTAAGAATATTATAAATTAATATTTTTCATTTCATTATAGTAAAAATACAAGTCACAATTTTTTAAAGCAAATAAAATTCACATAATAAAAAACCAAAATTAATTAAAGATAAAGGATAAATTATATCTTAAAAAAAAAAGAAATTCATTATAACCATATAAATAAGAAAGGTAAAAGAGATATAAAATAAAAAATTGGAACATAATTTTAAAGAAAATATACCTAATTATATTGTGTTTTATATCAGTATATTTTATTTCTACCTTTCTTTGGCAACAACTACATCATTTCTAAAATTCCTTAGACATAAAAACATACGTATACGGTACAGTCTATATATTTATATTAAAGTCTATAGCTCATTATTATCTATAACATAAAAGTTATAGGTAACTTTAAAGAAAATAAGAAAAAATTATAAAAAAAGATTTGAATAAGTCAACTGTTCGAGTTGATTAATTCTTTATTCTGTTATATTATTATATATATTTGTATACAGCGTGACAGAGGTATCGCCATACTACTAATATTAAAGATTCATCAAGTTAGTATATGAAGTGACACTCCTACTATAACATTTATCATAAAATATATAACATTCAGGAATTACAGCTGTTAATATTATGGGAGAGTGCAGTGGTTGTATGACTCAAAAACTCAATGTACTTCCTAATAAAAAATTCATATTCACGATATGAAGTGGTAAGAGTATATTCATCGAAATATTATATTTTATGGTTTAACAAGATAAATGAGATACTATTACATTGTTAATATATAATTTTAATCTCAGGTATCTATTTATGACCATACTATAGTTTGAATAAGTTCATATTATCTGTTTTTATTAATGAGAATTTTCTGATCAGAATAATACTTCATAAATAATTTACGAGGTTGTCTCATCTGATTAAAGTAGTTTATCTGGAGTAAAACAAACTACCGGGCATAATGTAGTATATATGATAAAGGTATATATATATATAGTGAAAGAAATTGAGTCATGTGAATTTGTGTCGCACGTATACGAATATATATCATCCCATTCAAAACTTTTAAGATGCTGATATACTGGTAAGACGTTGTACTGGCCTTATCGTCATTACCTGATACATGACAATGTAATCTTTTTCTGAAGATTAATATAAGATAACATAAAAGATAATTATGACTGTGCAATCGAGTGTGTCATACTATGTCAGAGATACCGAACTCGGCACCTTTTGATGAGTCTTTTTTTGGGCACATCGCATAATTAATAATGCACATGGGCAACAAACCCTAGGGCAACAAAAATACAATGGGTTGATATCTCACTGGTAACAGTACCAAACGACGTTGCGATGATATAGTATACGTATTAATTACATTAAAGACTTCATCGTGGTATTCCGTACGACTGTCCACTAGCTGAAAGATGACCGAGACTGTTTCTTAACCCTTCTTGGTAATAGTCGAACTCATAAATTCCATGTCTTTGATTCAGAGTACAGCGGCTATTTTCGAATAACAGACCTATACAAATTTTAATTTGACTAGGGAAATTAAGTTACCAAATAAGAAAGTTCGACATTAAAAGATGATTACAATCTTGACATTTGCACAAAGTAGAGTTCAAAAAACTTCATATTCTATATTTAACCCAGTGTTGTATTGGAGAAATTATAGGATGGTACTAAGATTTTCTCTCTTGAACAAATTCAGATATGCCATACATGACAACCACAATTACAAACGGATGCTATTGCTATCAGTGTATGAAGTAAACGCTATCACTAATGGCAACTCTCATTGACTCAAGACTCTTGAAAGTAATTCCCAATAACACCACGATATCAGTCAATTAATTTGCAAGTCATTTAGTAGTCGTTCATCTTCAGGTATATGACTGTTCCCAGTCTTGATCTACATATATATACGTTATAAATATATCCATTCGAAGTTATCTTCTTCTTATTGTTGTTGGTTGAACTTAGGGTTTTCTCGATATAATAAATTCTTATACTGTGCACCCAGCGAATTTCGCCCATTTGTCAAAATGCAATTGATGATTCCAAATTGGGAACACATAATTTTTTTATTCGTGCTTTCTTTGATGGAACGGAGAAGAAGAGAACAGAATATATAAATAAAACCACCTCATAAATCCCCTCATTTACAACTTGTGATAGAGGAGAAATTAACCATCGATATATTTATTTAAATATATTGTTCTGTTTGAAAGGTCTTTTACAGCTATCGTATTTTCTTCATTAGCTAATTATTATTTCTATTTAAGAAACTAACCAAATAACAAATAATTAAAATTATTGTAACAGTACATAATACGTTGAATAAGATATTGATCTAGTTGAAAAAAAAAAAGAAATATGTCTGATTCAACTGGTGAACCAAAGGTTACTCCTCCAGTAACTGAAGGTTCTAAACCAAAGGCTCCAAAGAAGTCAAAGTCTAAATCTAAGCCAAAATCTAAATCTATGGAAGGCACTCCTGCAGGTGAAGATGATGAAAAGAAGAAGAAGAAAAAGACTAAGAAGCCAAAGAATACTGAAGATTCTCCAGCAGATGCTACTACTCCTGCTGATGGTGAAGGTGAAGCCAAACCAAAGAAGGCTAAAGCTAAGAAACCAAAGGCTAAGAAGGCTGATTCTACTGAAGATTTAAAAGAAACTAAAGAAAAATCTGATGCTGTAGAAGGTGAAACTAAGGAAAAGAAGAAGAAGAAGGCTAAGAAGACTGATTCTACTGAAGATAAAAAAGAAACTAAAGAAAAATCTGATGCTGTAGAAGGTGAAACTAAGGAGAAGAAGAAGAAGAAGAAGAAGAAGCCAAAGAGCACCGAAGATTCTCCAGCTGCTGCTGAAGGTGATGGTGAAGCTAAACCAAAGAAGGAGAAAAAATCCAAATCTAAGAAGGAAAAGAAATCTAAGGAATCATCTACCGAAGAAACTGCTGCTCCTGCCGCTACTTCAGCTACTACTCCAGCTGCCGAAGCTAAACCAAAGGCTCAAAAGAAACAAAAGGAATCTGCTCCACCCGCCTCTGGTAAAGTTATTAGTTCTCCAGAAGAAATTCCAGAAGTTATCGCTAATATTAAAATTCCAAGAGAAACTTACGATAAGAGTGATGTACTAAATAGTAGTGTAGCTCCAATCGAAGTTAAGGATGGTCTAAAATTACACGGTAGAGTTGATTACGGTACGAAAGGTACTAAGGTTGATGTCTTAACTAACCACATTTTAATGTCTTTAGGTGACGATGTCACTAACGCTGAACATTCTGAAACTGACCCATGGTGGAAATCTGCTTTCATTTACGTTTATCACATTGATTTCATTGTCCCAGTCGCAGAAGCTAAGGGTCCACGTAAACCACCTCCACCAGCTCCATTATCTAAACCAAAGAAGTTTGAATTAATTGAAGCCTTATTCCATGAAGATGAAACCTTATTCAAATATAAGGATCGTATTGCTTTCAACGGTGAGGAAACTTTATACTCTCATGTTCCATTAGAAGAATTCACTTTATTCAAGGGTTGTTGGGATGTTAGTAACAAACAAAAGAACAAGGTTAAGATTTCACCATCTCAAGGTGATGTCTATGATTTAACAGAATTAACTTCTCAAATCATTTTGAAATTTGTCTCTAAGGTTAACTTATCTGATATTTACAAGGGTACTTTAAACAAGGACCCAGAAATGCAAGAAGCAAAGATGTCTGCTCCAGAAAAGAATGTCTTACTATCTTTATTAGGTGTTAAATTCTTGCAAACTAAGGATCCAATTTTCCAATTACAAGGTAACAAGTTTTTCATCTTTAACAAACATTCTATTACTACACCTTTCCAAATGGGTGCTTATTTAATGCATGGTTTCACTGTTTCCTTAAGATACACTTACGGTGCTGTCTTATTAAACGTCGTTAACGTTTGTTTACCATTCTATAAGCATACTAAATATTTACCAAATGATGCTAAGTTCAGCGAAAACAGTAAGACTAAATACTCTTTATTAGACTGGATTATCGAATGTTACATTCAAGATAAAGAATCTAGAGGTCAAAAATTCAATGGTAAGGTAACCTCTGACGATATTAACTTCTTCGTTGACAAGAACAGAGATATTAAGGAATTATTAAAGGGTCTAAAGGTTAACAGACCATATATCAACTATAGTGTCGATGCTAACGGTAAACCAAAGGAACCAACTAAGATGATTAAACCAAAGGGTATTGTCGGTTTCGTTAGAGAAACTGCTAACTCCTTGAAGTTTAGAGCTCTTCCAAGTAATATTAACAACACTCCAGCAAAGGATGGTGAAAAGGAAATTATGATTAACACTACCAGTTACTTCGAAAAGAAATATAACATCAAGTTACAATACCCAGATGTTAAATTAGTCAGTCTTGGTGGTAGAAATGTTGTTCCAGCTGAATGTCTAACTATTATCCCAGGTCAAAAATTGAAGGGTCAAGTTAGAGATGAAGTTGCTGTTATTAACTTCACCGCTTTAAGACCACATGATAAATTCAAGGCTATCAGTAACTTAGCTTTACCATCTGTCAGAAATGCTTTAACTACTGAAGAAGAACGTGCCAAGGCTCCACATGATTCTGAATATTCCTTCATGAGAGTTCCATCCCGTGTTATTGACGCTCCAGTTGTTCAATTCAAGAGTTCTACGGTTGAATATGTCGATAAGCCATTCGGTACTAAGGCTGCTAATGGCAAGGGTAGACATGAAGAAACTAAAGGTAACTGGGATTTGATCGGTCATGAATTTATTGCATCTCCAGGTAAGACTGTTAACTTAAGAGCTGTGTACGTTAACGACTCCGACAGAGCTCCACCTGTTTCTATCATGGAAGAATTACAAAGATCATTAACTAAATTCTCTAAGGATGTTGCATCTGTCGGTGTTAACTTCGATGTTACAGCTGCTCCAATATTAATCAATGAGTTTGGTGCTCCAAGTAAGAAGATTGTCGGTGGTGGTGGCCGTGGTGGTAGAGGTGGTCGTGGTGGTCGTGGTGGTAGAGGTGGTCGTGGTGGCCGTGGTGGTTTCGGTAGTCGTGGTGAAACTGTCTTCGAATTATCTCCAGGTGAAGAAACCTTAGATAAATTGTTAGGCAGTGTCCCAGAAAATACTTACATTCTTTACGTTTTGAACCGTGGTAGTAACTCTGATGTTTATAATAGATTAAAATACTTATCCGATTTGAAATATGGTGTTATCAACTCTTGTGTTGTTTGGAATAAATTCAAGAAGAACTCTACTCAATATAACGTCAATGTTGTTATGAAGATGAACTTGAAGATGGAAGGTATTAACCACTCTTTAAGTAAAGTTGATGCATCTCAATTAATTGACGAAGCTACTGGTTTACCATTCATGGTTCTTGGTGCAGATGTTACACATTACCCAGAAGAAAATCAAAACTCTATTTCTGCTTTAGTTGCTTCCTTCGATGATAAATTTGCTCAATTCCCAGGTGACTACTTACTACAAAGTGAAACAGGTGAAGAAATAATTGCCGGTATTGGTAGTTTATTAAGAGATAGATTAGTTCTATATCAAAAGCATAATGGTGGTAAATTACCTCCAAAGATTTTATTCTACAGAGATGGTGTTTCTGAATCTCAATTTTCACATTTATTAAACATTGAAGTTAAGAATTTGAAGGAAGCTGTTAAGAAGATTGGTACTACTCTAAACAAGGGTGCCGTTTACAACCCACCAATGACTGTTCTAGCTGTTGTTAAGAGAAACCACATCAGATTCATGCCATTACAACAAAACGCCATGAATGAAAAGGGTGAACTTGTTGCTGTTCAAACTATGGGTAACGTTATGGCTGGGACTGTTGTTGATCGTGGTGTTACTTCATCTGCTCATTTCGATTTCTTCTTACAATCCCAACAAGCTTTAGAAGGTACCGGTGTTCCATGTCACTACTGGTGTATTTACGATGAAAATCAATACACTTCTGATTACTTACAACAAGTTACTCACAGTTTATGTTACATCTTTGGTAGATCTAGTACAAGTATTAAGGTCGCAAGTCCTGTTTATTATGCTGATTTATTATGTGAACGTGGTGCTCAGTTCTTCAAGGCCAACTTTGCTCTTGCTAACTTTGAATTCTCAAAGACTAGAAAGAACAGAAACGATGTTATTCCAGGTTCTCAATTATTACCTGCCATCAATACTAAGGTTAAGGATATTATGTACTATATTTGATATGGATATATCAGATATACTACAATTTTTTTATCACAATTTTGTGTCCTTCCCTCTTTAATTTTACTGATATTTCATGTTCTTAAGATGTGAAATTTCTTCCTATTTTTGCTCTACTCTATGCTAACGCTGCAATATACTGAAATATTGCAGATGATCTGCTTCTACTAAAAAAATATGAAATGTCAGTCCAGATTGAATATAGCAATAAATAATGCTTCCTTTTCATCTGGAAAAATAATGATAAGATAGTTGTCTATGTATGTGCCTGTACGTTGGTACCTATTTAAATACTTATATACGTTTTAAATTGATATATTTCAAATATAAAAAATTAGCCATTCTTTGGTATAATCTTGCTATATAAAATAAGTGGCCCTTGTTCCACTTATAGTAACCTCTTTTCTTTTTCGGGCGATGGATTGGGCCCACGGGCGAAGGCGAAGAGAAAATTTTTCAGATGAAATTTTTCTCTTTTTTTTTTAAATTTGCAATTAAAGGTATAAATAATTGAGATGAGCTAAGATGAGATGAGTTAGTTGAAATTTTATTATAGTTTCTTAATTATTGTAGTTGTAGTTGTTTTCTCATTATAAAATAGAGGTATTGTCCCTGAAAAGAACAACTATCCAAGTAAAATATAAATAAAAGAAATGTCTGATATGTTACCTCTAGCTACTTATAGTATTAATGTTGAACCATATGACCCAACTCCAGCTATTGGTCTAGATATGCCAGTTACTATTCGTTTAACTATGGCTGCTATTGATCCAGAACCATTTGATGATGAAAAGAAACCATCTACTTTAAGAATGATCAAGAGAAATCCAGATTATGATATGTACGATTACGATGATGAAGATGAAGAAGATATCGATGCTGAAGAATCTGAAGAGTCTGAAGAAGAAGAAAAGCCAAAGGGTAAGAAACACTCTCACAAGCACGAAAAGAAGGATGCTGACGCTGAAGATGAAGAAGATGAAGAAGAAGAAATTGATGATGAATTTGAAGAATGTGTCCTAGCTACTTTATCTCCAGAAACTGGTTTCCAAATTCCTTTAGATATTACTATTGCTCCAGAAGAAGACATTCAATTTGTTGTTACTGGTTCTTACACTGTTTCCTTATCTGGTAACTATGTTAAACATCCATTTGACACTCCTATCGAAGGTTTAGGTTCTGATGATGAAGATGAAGAAGACTACGATGATGAAGATAACTTAGATGATTTAATCAATGATGAAGATGAAGAAATCGAAGATCTAGACGATGAACAACTAAGTGACGAACTAGATGACTTAGAAGATGCCAGTGACATTGAAGGTCGTATCGAAGAATTAGTCGCTAAGGATGAAAAGAAGAACACTAAACAAACTAAACAAAAGAACAACAAGAGAAAGGAACAAGAACCTGAAGAAGAAGAATCCGAAGAAGAAGAAAAACCTACTAAGAAGGCTAAGAAATCAAAGAAAGTTGAATTCAAGAAAGATCTAGAAGAAGGTCCAACTAAAGCTAAACAACAACCAAAGGCTAAGACTTTAGCTGGTGGTATTGTTGTTGAAGACCGTGTAACCGGTAAAGGTCAATTAGCCAAGAAGGGTTCTAGAATCGGTATGAGATACATTGGTAAATTAAAGAACGGTAAGGTCTTTGATAAAAACACTAGTGGTAAGCCATTTGCCTTCAAATTAGGTCAAGGTGAAGTCATCAAGGGTTGGGATATCGGTGTTGCAGGTATGGCCGTTGGTGGTGAACGTAGAATTGTTATTCCAGCTCCATATGCTTATGGTAAGCAAGCTCTACCAGGTATTCCAGCCAACTCTGAATTAACATTCGATGTCAAGCTTGTCTCTATGAAATAAGTGGACTGATTACATTCTTTAAAATTTAAACGGTATATAGATGGATATCGATATATAAGTACAGTATTATATTTTTTTTTTATATACAAAACAGATATATGTAAGACAATTACGATAGTCTGAGAAAATTATGATTGTTACATTTAGAGATATTTTTGCTGATTTTGCTGCAGGATTCACAAAATATCTTTGAACGGTCTCCCTAACGTGAAATAGTAGCAAACATCCGTTCCCCAATCGATCTCAGTGAATATATAGTAATTGAATAGGTGTTAGAGTACACGGTTGGTCTACTTCTAGTCTTTATTCAGTTGTCTGTTCCAGTCAAAGTGACATCTTATTGTTCCCGGAGAGCGTGCTCAACAGAAAAGTTTCAGAAAGCCGCCGAGTCGACCGTGATACCTCAAATAAAAATATATATATAAACAAGGAAGTATGTCCGATGACTCAAGAACAGCTACAGTTTGGGTTAATAACAAATTTGCACTAACTGAGAATACCTTTATAGGTTTGTTGTAAGAAATTGTCTCGTTATTTAAGATCTCAGTGGTTATATTTTCCGTTATTGAGTAGTGGGGCTAATAAGGCAAGGGACATCATTGACAATGACAAGCCGATCAATTTGGAATATGGGTATAAATCCATTGTTAAAAATGGTAGGAATCTCTGCTAGACATCCTATAGAAGTTGTAATGCTTTCGTTACTATTTTCGTCAATTGCATATATATCTATTATGAAATATTATTTCCAGGAATGGGAATTATTATTTAAGCGGAATATTGTACCTGTAACATATGACCCTAATCAGTTGATACAGGATTGTACCCATTTTTATTATGATATTAATCAAAAGGATTCAGAGTATGAGAACACAGCACATTGGAAACAGATATATTATAATGAGTTAGATAATTATAAATCATGGAGTCATTATTATCTTTATACATACACCTTTCAAAATAGTGATATCGACCAATTATCTGCAGTAGACACGATTATTGACTCCTCAAAGGATATGATATATGAAACTGATTCAACAAAGTTCTTCCTTAAGAAAAAATTGGTGGAACCAATGAATTACTTACAAGATAGCACTGACAGCAATATTTCATGGGAGTTAGGAACTACAAAGAGTTATCTAAGACAATTATCTTCTAAAATTCTAATATTTTGGAAGAATTTTACAATTCAGAATAATTTGGAGCAAACTGATATCACCCTATTACTACTCTCATATGTAATGGTTTTTGGGACAGTCTTTGATTTGATTAGACAAATGAGATTAAAGGGATCGAAATTTTGGTTATCATTAACGACTTTAATTAGTGCAGCTTGTTCATTTTTCCTAGCATTATTTACAATGGTTTACCTGTTAAAGAAACCAACAACCACATTGACAATATTTGAAATTTTACCGTTTTTCTTGGTTATTGTTGGTTTTAGAGATAAAATTAGGTTCACAGAAAACGCTCTAAAGAGATATGGTACATTGAATATCTCAAGAAGAATTACAGTGGACAAAATAATATGTGATTCATTTTCTGAAATCGTTGTTCATTTATTAAAATATTATTCCAGTTTAACATCTTTAATTGTATTTATTATAATGTCATTTACTAACTCCTATGAGATAACAAATTGTCTACTAACATTCATTTTGATTCTATTTTATGATATTATATTGACATCAACTTTCTATTCTGCCATTTTAGCTTTGAAACTGGAAATCAAAATTATTAACAGATCAACTACAATTAGACAAGCACTGGAAGAAGAATGTGACGTTAAGATTGAAACTGAGGCTTTGAATGAAAAATTGGCTTTACCAAATTTCCATTTATTTAAAAGTACAAAAATGATTTTCTTCGGGAAATTATCTATAATTGCATTATTAATCGGTATTAATATCTACAATATCAACATGATATGGTTCTTTAACACATTATTATCTTTAGTTTTAAGTTTTAAGCCGGCTAAGTTACCAGATTTTATATTTCATGATAATGGATTTAATTTACCAATATCAAAAAAGAGAAAAATTATTATTTCGGTGGTTCCAACCCTATATTATCAATCCAAACAGGGTTATAACAAATCGGAAAATATTACTGTATTACTATTGAGATCACTGTCATATATTATTTCTGATAAATTCATCAGTAAATTAATATTTATTATTTGTGCCATTAGCATAACAACCAATGTGTATTTATTAAGGGTTGCAAAATTTCATTCAGATGCAACTCTTTCACAATATAATAAAAAACGTGCTTCAAAGACTAAAAATGACAGTGAAACTAGTGTGAAGGTAGATTACTTAATGAGGCCATCGTATCCTCAAAACCAATTAACTAGGAGTTTAAGTCCGGCAACTTTTTCATTAAATTCAAGTGATGACGATGATAGAAATAGTACAAGTAGCGACAACATGACCTTATCCTCGACTATTGAGCGATCATTAGATGAATCTGCGAAAATGATGGAACAAGGAAAATTGAAAGAACTTAGAAATACCGAGATTGCAAATATGGTCATTGCAAAGAAATTACCCTTATATAGTCTAGAACAGAAACTAGGAGATCGTTTCAGAGCAGTCGAAATCCGTAGAGAAGCAATCTCTGTTTTAGCAAAGGCTCCTACCCTGAATACCTCCGAACTTCCTTATGAAAATTATGATTATGACCGTGTATTTGGTTCTTGTTGTGAAAATGTCGTTGGTTATATCCCATTACCGTTGGGTATAATGGGACCTCTGATTGTCGATGGTATATCGTATCATATTCCTATGGCGACTACTGAAGGCTGTCTAGTTGCATCCGCGACTAGAGGTTGTAAAGCTATCAATGCAGGCGGTGGTGCAACAACTATATTGACAAGAGATGGTATGACCAGAGGACCATGTGTTCGTTTCTCCTCTTTGTTAAGATCAGGTGCCTGTAAATTATGGCTTGATTCTGAAGAAGGTCAAGAAAAAATTAAAAAGGCATTTGATTCAACTTCAAGATTCGCAAGATTACAACATATTAAGACTGCTTTGGCGGGAGACTTACTTTTTATTAGATTCATGACTACTACAGGTGATGCCATGGGAATGAATATGATTTCAAAAGGAGTAGAGTATTCATTAGCAATGATGATAGAAGAATTTGGTTTTGAGGATATGGAGATCATATCGCTTTCTGGTAATTATTGTACGGATAAGAAACCCGCAGCAATCAATTGGATAGAAGGTAGAGGTAAAAGTGTTTATGCAGAAGCAATTATTCCAGGAGAAGTTGTGTCAAAGGTGTTAAAATGTACACCTGCTAAGCTCGCAGAATTAAATGTTTGTAAGAATCTTATTGGGTCTGCCATGGCCGGTTCTGTTGGTGGATTTAATGCACATGCTGCTAATATCCTAACAGCAATATTTTTGGCACTAGGCCAAGATCCAGCTCAAAATATAGAAAGTTCGAATTGTATTACATTAATGGATAATGTTGATGGAAACTTAAAGATTTCAGTTTCTATGCCTTCAATTGAAGTTGGTACAATTGGTGGCGGTACAATTTTAGGTCCTCAGGGTACTATGTTGGATTTGTTGGGTGTAAGAGGACCGAATCAAGATAATCCTGGTGAAAATGCTAGGTTATTGGCTAAAATTATTGCATGTTCGGTAATGGCAGGAGAGTTATCCCTTTGTGCAGCTCTAGCTACTGGACAGTTGGTCAAGAGTCATTTAATACATAATAGAAAGGAAGTAAAACCGACCAAATAGACCCTCCATTACTGATTACATTCTTTTAATAACAAAAAAAAATCCGAAATAAATATCAATATGACATCGATGTTAAGATGGTCTTTTGTGAGGAACTTGCACATGATGTTTCCATATCAGAGTTAATATTACTGTCGAATTTTTTCATCCCATTTCGGTATATATTTATTGCATATGTTGCTATATAACAACAAAAAATCTATTTATTATTTTAACATTTCCAAGATCAGTGTTGAATAACTGGTATTGTAAGAGTATTTCTTCTTGATCTTAAGATCCAGGTACTACAACCTCTAATTGGTTGGTAAATGTGGGTATTAAAGATTCGGTTTATTCTTTTATATAGAATTTTTAATATATCTTGGAGATCAGTATTTGCTCTCTCCTCTGGGAAGAGTTATCAAACTAAAGGTCTTATTATCTTCAATCACTATCATAATGTGTCGTAGACCTGGTGATAGTACAATTATTAGTTATTTTTTGGTTTCCTATTCAAGTATCAGTATACAATCCTCCTCAACCCTGGGTTGACTGACATATCATACTCGTGAACAAATTTCAAAATTATATTGAAATAATAGTATGTACATAGTTATTTACGATGCCTATTTAGTGATATCACTATATTATGATCTATAACATGAAACACAGAATCAACAGCCTTTTTATAATTTCAATTTTTTTTATGATTTTTCACAAACTATATATTTTTTTAGTTTTGGTTAGTATTCTCCAATCTGGAAGTAGGACCGAAACAGTAAACAAAAAAACGATAATGATAATCCGTTTGGGGCAATTTGGTGAGACAGCAATGACTGGCACCAACACAGATGCATGATACCTTATAAGAAAAGGAATACTGGTAGTTAGTAGATGGTATTATGATACCAGGTCGGTTATTTTGATGTTATATCTATAGATAGACTCTGTAATTAAAAAAAACAGTTATTTATTAAAGAATGACGAGTAGAATTAGTGCTTTATATAATTCAGTGCGATATTTATGATCTTATATATCTTAGAGTACAGAAACCTATACGTAGAGCAGTTTTCTGGCACTTTGAAATTGTTCTTGTAAAAGGTTTAGTTCATCATAAACCTTTTGTCTATCCATCTCAACCAACGCTTCATATAGACCAGGTAGAATAACACCTGTAACTCCATCATACTTATTTGGGGCAAGGAGGGAGTGTTTCATCCATTCTCTGTCGAACAAACCTGACTGGGTTAAAAATAATTTGTCGAAACTTCTAAGCTTGCTATTCATCTTCTTTAATGAAATAAAGAGTCCGAGTTTTTTGAATCCAAACCAGAGAGGCATATCCGTAAAACAATCTTTGTATATCTTTTCAGTATGACTGTCAAATATGACACTATCATGGGACGTTATTAGTCCCATCATCGCTTGGACAGTTTCAGATAAGTGACGTATTTCCTCATCATGTGGGAATATTCTGATCACATTTTTATTTAATTCCACAATTCTTTTATATACCTGTTTCATGTAAGGATGTATGGTGAAAAAATGTAATTCCTTCTCAGCCAACATTAACGTCAGCAATCCTGAAAAAGATGCCAGGGTAGTATGTAATTTTGAATTTGGATCGATTAATTTCTCCATCCATTCATGAGAATCAAATAATGAATTAGGGTGATAAATTGCATCTGTTTTTCGATTATTTCTAAATTGAAGTGATGCGGATGTAATCCCTAAATGACTCTGAAATATTGATGGCGTTACATCCTTGCATAAAGAAGCGCCCTTTTTATTCGAATTATTTCTCCATTCATCATATAGTGTCCATTCTTCGTTTCCCTTAAAGCTTGTGGATCTAGCCGCTTTAATAATAGCATCCTCTAGTAACTTGTTGGCTGTACAATGAAATTCAG